>CM035225.1:135159530-135455051 GCA_020226215.1 Sindora glabra | reverse complement strand
CCAAGAATAAAGTCGACAACCCTTTTTAGGTGTTAAGTATAGGTGAGGAGAAGAAATAGTTTTCTATAAACTCCTTTGTACATCTAATGATACAAGGTTGGTTTTAAAGCCCGTTTTGAACCTCACTTAATATGAAATATTTTGATTCTTTTAAGATCTCTTCAAAGATAATATTTCAACCTTTAATGCTTCATATGGAGATAAATGTGGATATGAATCTTCTAACCCATTTTGAATCCTTCTTTGAAGTAGAGTTTTTTAAATTTATAGCACCTCTCTAGAGGTAAATCCTTATGATCCTTTATATCCTTTGTAGAGATAATGGCTAGATCTCTTCAAAAAATAAAACCTTTTGAATATTTATAACCTTCTTTGGAAATGACCTCTTTAGAGGTAATACTTTATAATCCCCTATGCTTTCTTTGGAGTTACTTTTTTTAGGAAAGAGATCCTATGATCTTTATACCTTTTATAGAGATAAAGGGGAAGGTGAGTCTTCTAACCCATATTGAATCCTCTTTTGAAGTAAATTTTTTTCACTCTATAGCATCTTTTTAAAAGTGAAACCTTTTAATCCCTTATGTCCTATGCGGAGCTGATAGCTAGATCTTTTAGAGGTAAAGTTTTTTAACTCCTTATGACTCTCATTGAAAATAACTTTTTTAGCAGCGAGATCTTATGATCCTTCCTAACTTTCTTTAGAGTTGCTCTTTTAAAGGTGAAATATTATGATCTCTTCTACCTTCTTTAGAGCAAGTGGTTTTTTTACTTATAGGAATCTCTTTAAAGGTAAGGTTTTAGAATGCTTTATACTTTTTATCAAGATGAGGATAAAGGCAGGTCTTTTAACTTATTTTAAATCCACTTTTGAAATAGAGTCTTTTAACTCTATAAAATTTTTAAAGGCAGGACCTTTTAACTTTTTATGTCTTCTGTGGGGATGAAGATGATTTTTTTATCTTTTTTGGACCTTTTTTGAAGTAAGAGTGGTGTTTTAGCCTTTTGGGTCTCTTTTAAGATCAAGGTGGTCTTTTAACTATGTTAAGCCTCTATAGAGACATTAATTCTTTTATAGTTTTAAGCCTTTGTGGAGGCATTGGTTTTTTTTTTTAGATAAAGATCTTCGAATTCCTTTTTTAACATCTTTGGAAGTGATTTTTATAAGGATTTAGCTTCTTGATATTTTTATATTTCTTGATAATTTCTATTTTTTTGTTTGAAGACCTTCGATATCCGGTAGTCGTATTAGGCTCCAACTAATCCAGAGTCAAGTGGGGTTAGACCTAATATGGGGTAAAGCTCTTTTAGCAATGATTTTCTCCTTTCACAAGGTTCAAAATCAAGATCTTGCTTAAAGAGATCAAGCTCCTAACCACTTGGACTAAATATCATTGATATTTCTTGATAATTTCTTATTATTTAGTCATCATAGCTTTAAGTATCAATAGACATAATGTAAAATGGATGTTAACCATTCTTAGTTCAAACTTGCATGTTTAGCATAACAACGTGTCTCTTTAGCTTTACATAGATAGAGGCTTAGATAACTTCTTCTTTATTAATAAAAATAGTCCACTCAAGGATTGATATCCTAATGTGACAAACAAATCTAATGTCCAAATGTTTGGTAACAATGAGTGCAGAAATGTTTTTAAATCATCATACGATGCTATTGGCATATCTTAAAAAAAGTAAACTAGGGAAAGGGTTTGAACATTAGCAATTAACTATAATATTAGCTTCTGGTATTAGCTGCCTTTTATCTAGCATGTTAAAAGGTCTTGCTTTCTTATAAGGAAGCATTTATGATAATTTAGTCTTTTTTGAAGTCATAATCTGACTATGGGTGAAGAAAAAATCGTCATGCTCAGGGGCATTGGTTTACTGGTACTTCATTCATGAGTCATTTTACTAAATGATAAATATGTATGTTAATTCAATTTTCATTAAAGCTTATTGCTCAATCCTAGCTATCTTTTTTTTGCCAATAAATTGAAAACCTCTCTTTTATTGAAGCTAAACTAGGAAGATCTTGCGATTCCTTCTAGTTGTGACTAAGGACATCTTGGAAGTCATCTTTTAAATCATGTCATAATTTATGATGTATTGAAATTTATGCTATAGAACTACAAAATATGTTAAAAAATTAGTTATGGCCATCTAAGAAAGGAACAAAGAGAGGAAAGCTAAGCACACTACCTAAGTTTATGTCTAGAGTGTTGATTACACCTAAAACACTTTAAGGTTCCCTTATAGTTAAATAAGCTAATATCAACACAAGCATTAAATAATAAAACTATCAGTTCATGAAATAACAACATGACATAAGAATGCATGGAAAAACACAAGATTCATAAAAGACATAAAGGTATAGATCATTAAATGAAAAGGATTTTAGGGAGGAAAAACTCACTATAATTCTTTAGGAATGCAAAATTAATAAAAAATAATCTAGATAAACTTTTATAAAATTCATTCTTAAATGAAAACATATACCTTTTATTTTTGGAAGTGTCAATTAATGTAAAAGCATCTTGACCCATGCATACACTTATAAAAGAAAGGCATTTTTCTAAGAAGTATGCCATAAGTCATGAAGCATAACTAAATTAGAGACAGATGAGGGTTTAAACATTGTAACCTAGCAAGGAAGAGGTTAAACCGCATATAAGAAGTTTTATTGCATACACTAGTCGATCTTTTCTTATAAGCATTTCTTCCTCTGGTGTAATAATGTCGACTTTCATGGCTACATCTTTAATTAAGGTCTCAAACTTTTAACTAGATTCCTTAAACTTAACAACTTCAAAGGATAATCCAATAAATAAAAGAGTTGATTCAAATGGTCAAAGTTAAATAAGGCAAAATAAAACATATCTAAGCAATTACCTAAAGATGTAATAGGTATAGTAGTTTAGACTCTTGCCTTTAAAAAATGGTTAAAGGGAAGTTTCAATTTGATATTTGAAATACTTACTTTCTTAAGAGATTTTTCATAATCTAATACATTTTTGCCATTTTCCCCACCCATATTCTCCTCTTTTTTTACCTTTAATACTTCTTTTTTGCCTTTCTTTTTCTCTAGTTATAATGTTGACTCCTTTGAGACAATGGAATAGATATATAATACAAAGGAAAAAAATAATGAGATAAATCATTTAAAAAAAGGAAAAAAGAAGAAAAAAATGAGAAAAAGAATAAAAGCATATACCCTAGTAACCTTTCAAGTGTATGGATTTTAGTGGGGGCACATAATTATCATTATCTTGTATAGTAATTACTAGCTCACTAAAAATCAGCTTTAATTTCTTAGTTAAGCCCAGTTTAGTGAAAGACAACCCCTTTTTTGTGTAGTCATTAACCTCACTATGGGACTAATCATTAAAGCTTAGGAAGATGAAACCTTAACCTCATGTCCCCTATCATTGCATATAGGCATCCTATATGGAGGATCTACTTTCAAAATCTTTACTAAAAATATAGGCCCAGGAGTGGCATTCAAAAAGGATTTTATCTAAGAAAAAAGTTAATGAAGCATCATTTGCCCCAACACGAAAATGCCAAAGTCATAGTCACCTTTAGGAAGCCTAGAAAAATCCAAACCATTCTAATACATCTCACTAAAGTCATTAAATATGACTCTTTGTAATGAAACTTTTACCTCTTTTTAAGTTAAGAGTAATGTATCATGTTTACTTAAAATTGAATTATCTTACAACTCTATTTGGTTGATATTGTGTTGGAAACTAATGCACCTAACAATGATAGAAAGTGTTTATTAAAATAAAACCTATTAAGGAATAGGGCAAGGTAATTAAATGCCATCAATAATAATTTTTCTTTGTCTAAGTATTGAATTCCTCTCATCTTTAATTACATTAACCATAGAAGAATTCTTTCATCAAAAGTAAAATTTGCTTACAAGTTCACAAGATCATAACCTATTAAAATGACCCTATAAAGGGTAAAGTAAAAAAAGTTCTCAACGTTTAGCACTACATCTAAGGAGCTCACTTTAGAGGAATCTTGCTATACAGGATGCAATGGCTAGTTTCATGACTTGAGCATAAACCTTTGTTAAGAGAAAGGAATTCTTAAGCCATATTCCTACTAAAGGTGGCATATCTATTTATAGTAAAAATATAGGGTTACAAGAGATAGGCCTATGACCCATATATCTTAGTAAATAAAAAATTAACAATTTAATCCTTAATTTACTAACACTCCCCCTCAAGTTAGAGTATAAAATATCAAACATGCCTAAGTTATTACAAATATCATCAACCTATTTTCTTGGAAGGGTTTTAATAAATAAATCAACTAATTGATCCCCTGTTTTAATGTGTCTCAAATCCATAACCTTTTTGAAGTTCTCTTTAACAAAATGACAATCAACTTCTATATATTTTTGTACGTTCATGAAAAACTGGAATTTATAACCAATATGTGTAGCTGCTCAATATCACACCATAACTGCATTAGTTTCGTAAAGTTCAATTCCAAATTAATGAAGAAGGTAGGAAATCTACACAAGCTCTAATCTAGCATAAGCCATAACTTGATACTCAGACTTTACACTTGAACGCGAAACCACTGCTTGTTCTTACTTTTCCAAGATACAAGATTCTTATCAATAAACACACAATACTCCAGAGGTGAACCTTTCATCTACAAGACATCCAGCCCAATCTACATTAAAGAAACCTTCTACTCTAAAATAACCATGATTTTTATGCAAAATTCCATAAGCAAGTGCTTTCTTGAGATATTTCAAAAATATGCATGATTGTATCCCAATGAGAAATTCTTAAAGAGTTCATAAATTGACTTACTATACTTACCAGAAAAATAATATCAGGTCTAGTTATGGTAAGGTAGTTCAATTTACCTACTAATCATCTATACCACTCTGGATCTTCTAATAACTCCCTATCTTCCAAGTTAAGTTTAACATTTAGAATTATAGGAGTATTATAAGGTTTAGAACTAAGCATTCCCTATTTCTTTCAAAAGATCAAGAACATATTTCCTCTGAGATAAAAAGATTCATTTCCTTCCTCAAGCAGTTTCAATCCCTAAAAAATACCAGAGTGCTTCCAACTCTTAGTCTGAAACTGGTTTGAAGAAAAAATTTTAATTTTGAAATATCCTAATCTATCACTACTAGTTATCATAATGTCATCCACATAAATAGTCAGAAGAATATAACCAGAATCTAATTATTTATAAAAAAACTAAATGATCATAGTCACTTTTTTCATTCCAAACTCTGTCACCACATCACTAATCTTCTAAACTAAGTTCATTTTTTTTCATTTCAAACTCTGTCACCACATCACTAAATCTCCTAAACTAAGTTCGAGGAGATTGTTTCAGGCTATACAAAGATTTTTTTAGCTAACAAACCTTGCCATACTCTTCTTGAGCAACACACTCAGGCGATTGTTCCATATATACCTCTTCATATAAATCACCATGCAAAAATGTATTTTTAACATCAAGTTAATAGAAGGGCCAGCTATAAGATGCAGCAAGAAAAATAAATATACAAATAGAAGTAAGTTTTCCAACTAGAGATAAAGTTTTTGAATAATCCATACCATAGGTCTGTGCTTATCCTTTTACCACTGAACGAGCCTTCAACTAAGCAATAGTGCCATTTAGGTTAACTTTCACAATGAATACCCCACTTGCACCTAATAGGATTTTTACCAGGTGGTAAGGACATAATATCCTCTATATGATTTTCCTTAAGGGCCATCATTTCTTCCTCTATAATAGCATGCCACCCAGGATAAGAAAATGCCTCTGCAACACACTTAGGAACAATGATAGAATCCAATCAGGCAATATATGATTGTGAGGAGACAAGTAATGAGTGAATAGGACACATATGTAAAAATGAGATAGGGATAATTAATGTTACCTTCTGGGTGTAACTATAAGTATTTTTTCGGTAGGCTATAAGAATGTCAAGATTTGAAGGTAATAAAGGAGAATTTAATGATGAAGAAGATGAAGCTAGTGATGGTTCAATAATTAGTGTTGCATTGGATGTCTTAACATTGTTAAATAAAGGTGCTATAGCTAGTACCTACATTTTGTGAGAATAAACATGCTTAATAAGAGGACAGACCTAATTTTTCTTTAAAGAAGTCTGAGAATCTGGAGAAATAAAATACACAAGAAAATATTTATCAAAGGAATCAGACTTAGGTATGGTAGAGGAAGATTTAGAAGAGCCAAAATATGATGTGGATTCAAAGAATGTAATATCATAAGATACAAAATAATGATTCAAATCAGGAGAATAAAATTGATACCCTTTTTATGTTTGAGAATAACTAAGTAAGACATATTTTAAATATCGTGGGTCAAGTTTGGAAATCTAAGGATGGTGATCCTAAACAAAATAAGTACAACCAAAGATGCATGGAGTGAGAGGAAACAAAGGTCTAGAAGAAAACAAAATGGAGTAAGGTACCTGATCATTAATAACTATGGATGGCATTCGATAGATTAGAAAAATAAGCGGTGGAAACTACCTCTACCCAAAACATTTTAGGTACTTTCATTTAGAATAAGAGTGTACGAGAAACTTCCATTAAATGATAATTTTTTCTTTCAGCTACTCCATTTTATTGTGGAGTAATTAGATAGGAAGATTGATGAATAATACCATGTTAAGATAAGTATAAAGAAAACTAAGTAAAAAATATTCTTTAGCATTATCATTTTGTAAGTTTTGTATAGAAGTATGAAATTGATTTACAATTTTAGCATGAAAGGCACAAAAAGTAGTAAATAACTCGAATTAATTTTTCATAAAATAAAGCCAAGTGACTCTTGAATAATCATTAACAAAAGTAACAAAATATTAATAACTAAGTTTAGCCACCATTGGACATAGACCCTAAACATCAGAGTGTACTAATTCAAAAAAGGATGCAACACGTTGATTAACTCTAAGAACATAAGGCGAATGATGTTGTTTAGCAAACTAACATGATTCATAATTGAATTATGAAATAGAACTTACATTAGGAAATAATTTCTTTAAAGACGCTAAGGAAGGATGACCCAAATAACAATGTAATTGATATGGAGTGATGGTAGTAGTAGTAGCAACAAGCTGAAGAACTTTTTCATCAAGTATGTATAGGCCATTAGATTCATATCCTCTACTAAAAATCTTCTTTATCAATAGATCCTAAAAAACACAATAACCAAGATATAAGAAAATATTACAATTATAGGCACATGTTATTTAGCTAATAGAAAGTAAGTTAAAGGGGAATTTAAAGAGGTATAAAATATTAGATAAGGAAATATCATAGGTAACATTTACTATACCACTCTTAACAATTAAAGTAATAGATCCATTTGCTATAATAACATAGGAAGAGGAAGAAAAAGTTTGGAAGGAAGACAAGATGCCTTTATGACTCATCATATGATCAGTGGCCCCTAGAATCAATTACCCATTTAGTTTGGGAATTGGAAAGATACACAGTGGGATTACTTGTTTGAATCAAAGTTGCAATGATTTAGTAGGTGGTAGTTATCTAGAGACTTAAAATTGTAGGTATTCAATATATTCACTTTTAGATATGCTTATAATAAATTGTTTCCTTTCTAAATCTGACTTCTAATTAATCATCTTTCCACTAACCAAAAGCAAATCTATAGCCATAATAGAAGAAGACTTGTTATCATTATTGTGTCCAATTTTCACATCCAAATCATAGGAATCCATCATTATGACAAAAAATAATTGAAAAGCGGCACCAAAATATGCCAAAAGTTCAAAAAATTATAATTAGAGTACCCAAATCTTAAATCTAATCACATAGGGGGTTGCATAATTTGTCTAGAAGGTCACAAAAAAGTACATTACTAGAGGATTGTGCACATGTTGCCATGCGCTAAAGAAGCTTCTATGTGTATTGCTCACGTGCCTCCACAAGTGACATGCTTATTGCTCACATGCCGGTATAATGAGATTATTGATCGTTGATTTGTAACTCCATCAACCTAGATATTTGAAAAATGCATCCAATCTCCTTTAAACACCCTAGATAGTAGCTCCGTTATTCTACAATACTGTGCACTTTGTGACAACAACTCCATATTTAGGTTTTCTTACTATAAACCCTTTTGTGATCTAGTTACGTATCAAGAATTTGAAAAAAAAAGAAGGAAGGGAAGAAGAAGAAAGTATATTTTTTATTATTAATTAAGTATGAGAAAGATACTTAAATAAAAGCTCTAGATACTGTGTTAAGAGAAAGGAATTCTTAAAGCCATACTTCTATTAGAGGCTGGTATATCTATTTGTAATAAAATATAGGACTACAAAAAATAAGCCCATGGCCCATATATCTTAGTAAATAAGAAATTAATAAATCTAATCCTTAATTCGCTAATAACCTTGAAAGGTTTAAACAAAAATAGCTACAAAAAGTTAACATCAACAATACTTTAAACTACAAATCTCCTTTGAAAAGTCATTAACTAATCTTATAACTAGTCCAATCTTAAGTGTAAATTAGCCAAATAATGCAATTAAGGGAACATATACCCATCATGTTATGAATGCAATATAGAAAAATACATTTCGATTCATAATCTCTGTCAATGGTCAAGAAATACAAAATAGATCAACCAAAATGCAATAAATGTAAGAAGATGTATGTCATCCTTATACTTTATAAGAACATTTCACTTTTCCCATAAAAAATTCAAGTCGAGTTTGAAAAGAATGTTTTTTTATCAAATGCCTTAGAAGAAGCAAAGGCTTTTTGCACCTTTTGCCTTCTCGAGTCCTTTAAATAGGCATTATCTCTCAAACATGTTTTCAATTTGCTTACAATATTTACTCTATCTTCATCCAAACATGTTATGGCCATGCTAACCTTTTTGTAAATTAAGAGCTTATACAAGGCATATACATCTTCAATAATGGGTACGAATTCCCCTACATAGCTAGAAAAGTACAAGTGGTACACCTTTTAATTAGTAAATCTAAGCCTTTGTATTTATGTATAATCCTAAAGTATTGTTAGACCTTGATCATATCTTTAATACTAGCAACTTTTGAATGACTTAAACTAATATAATATTAACCTAAATTAACTAAGTTTCAAGTGCGTGATCATGTGATAGATATTAAATAATGCTATAAGGGAACTTTCTTCTATTAAATATGGTAAAAAAATAAAAACCACTTTAGTTAGGCAATAAATGATCTAGGCCTGTATTTTAATATAAGCATACTACCCCTAGATTTATGTCTAACAGAATTGACATATCCTAAAAAATATGTTAGGAATATAGGGAAAATAAGGATGATGTATGCCTAAGTCTATTGAAGGAATCAAAATGTTAAGTGGCAATGACATATCAAAGGAACTTCCTACTAAGTGAAAAGGAATCAAGGAATCTTTTCCATTCACATATAGAAGAAGCACAATCGGTATATCATTATAACCTTTACTAATTTTTAGAACCATAAATGATTTGGGTTGAATAAAAAGAAAAGAGAACTAGAAGGGTTAAGGGGAAAGTGCAAGAGAAAGTTTTATACGAAACTAAAGGAGTGAATAAACTTAATAGTGAACTAATAAAAGCAATTTAAAGTAAGAGGTAAAAAATCAAGAAGCAAAACGGACGGTTATTAGGGTAAAATACTATTAGCACCCTATAGTTATTTAAAGCAATAACTACTAGCTTATTAAAATTACAAATTTAAATAAGTTGTCAAAATGTTAAATCCTAAGTTAAATTTTAATAAACTTTGTGAAAGAGCCACGAAGAGGCATATCAAATGTTATAGTAAGGATAAGAATGAACTTTCAAAATCCTGTGATTAGCAAATTTACATTTAAAGTATACTAAATTCACATTAGATGCTCATGCAAAAGGCCTATTGTTCCTAAGCAAATTTGACTTGCTGTGCACATCTATAAGAAATAATCATGTGTTATATGAAGAAATGCTAATACAACATTAAATTAAACCTTTTTAGATGTAAAGGCAGTCATGGCTTTAAAAAAGAATGGATCATGGCATCCTCACCTAATAAAGTAATACTGCAACATCTAAGTAGGATAGTCTTGTTCTCATCACAAAAGTAATATGAAGGCAAAACAGAGCTATCCTCATTGCACTACACGTACTATACTTATGATATCAAGGTAAAATGCCTCTTATTCTTGTCACCTAATTATGGCATTAAGGTGGAATAAGGCCACTTTTATTGCATGCCAAATAGGTCTAATGACCCTAATAGGCAATCTTCTAAAAGAATAATCTTTTATAGAAGACTAGGGTACACACCTTTCACCCCTATTTTGTGCCAATGTTTGGGCCTGTAAATAGTCCTGAAGATTTGGCATTGGTTATCAAAGACCACTTTACTCTAGCTAGAAAATGTAACCTTAATAATAAATCACACATTTTTTAAGTACAATAAATCTGACTTTCACTAGCTCATAGTTAAATTTAAGTAAGGCCTTATTTGCATAATTCCAAAGTGTTAAAATAACATTTTTCGCATTTGGATCCCTCGTATTCTCCATTTTAGAATCAAAACACTATAAAGTGATGAGCATGTGTAATTTGCACATATATCCAGTTGACTTATTGACCTATTGATGAAAAAATATTTACTATATTATTTCTTCTTATTTCATGTCTTTTAGTGAGTTACACATGTTTTATTTCACAAGATTGGCTTTGTTTTATAATTTGGGATTAATTTTACAATATTATGAATTTATTCGATTAATGCTAGATTTTGATACTATTTTAATTTTTTAACTGTATCTTAGGCTTTGGATATTAGATCGGGATGATCTATATACCATTGAAAAACTTTAAAAAAGATCTATAACTTTGGTGTTTTAGTTAAAGCTCCATTTAGACTTCTTCAAGCCCTTATTTAGTCAAGAATTTGAAGCCTTATCTTTATCTTAACTAAATTAGTTTTAGTATTTGGGCTATATTTGGAGTTATAGAGGTCCAATTAACTTGAAACTAGTGCTTAAATCTCTATAAGACCCATCTTTACAACTTTTGTCTTTAACAATATTAAATTATTTTAGTGATTTTATATTGGATGGAAGTCAAACCTATAGGAATTTACTGTTGTAACTGTTAAAGTTAATTGCCTTGTAAAAAAATAGGTTTTAGCTTCTAAGAATAAGGAAAGCTCCATTCTTGTAATTCTAAGAGATATACAATCTAAGTCTAGTAGGGTTTTAGGTTAATTAGTAAACTAAAAAAAGAGAACTAATTAGACTTGAGAGATTTTTACACATTCAGTAGATAACTTTTCTTTCTTTCCTTCTAGCTTGTGTTCTCTAGCCATAGCAGGCTAATTTTCAAAATTAATTCAAGGGGTTTAAGGCTCATCTTTATCACATTATGAGATTATGATTTGTAATATAAATTTTTCTTAATTAATTTTTCTCTTTCCCTAATTACTTGTGCTGATTTCTTGAAATTACTTTTATTGAATGTTAATTTGGTATAATTGATATTCATCTTTGTAGTTTCTAATTTCTTGCTATTTTGATGTTAAATTATGATTAGTAAATCACTATTTTATACATAAGGGTAAAGGGTTGAGGGAATAATTTGGAGGTTTTCAATTTAATTTCTCAAATAAATTAAATCTATCTTTAAATCAATTTCGATCTAACTTAGGAACTATAGCAGTTACTTAATTCGGCTAATCCTAATTAATTAAATCCTATATGGTTATCTAGTAAAGGATTCATGAATTATTACAAGGGTTCCAGGTAATCTAAGGTTGAAATATTAATTAGAAAAGTTAAATATCAATTGATCTATGATTAATCCAAATTAGATCTCTTAATTCCTTAAATTAGTTATTTCATTACATTAATTTCTTTCTTGCTGTTAACATTTTGTTTTACTTTGTTAATACATTTATTTCAATTTTAATTCACAAACCCCCTAATTTTGTGTTTTGCATAATTTTACATTTTATTATTGCTACATACTACATAATTTTGCATTTTACATAATATAACATTCTACATTTTATTAGTATATTGCATCCATTCCATTACACTTTATTTTAGCTTGTTTTTGTATTCTGTTTTCATATTTAATTCTACATTTTGTATCTGTATTCTACTTGTAATTCATAGTAAAAGATAATATTAAGGGATTATTAAGGGCATGACTGATTATAATGCCGTTATGCATCAAAATTAAATTAAAAATTGGTTTCTTACAAAATAATGCAATAAAGTGGCATAAACCAGATTGTACTCTTAGTAATCCCTTAATATTATTTTTTACTATGAATTACTAGTAGTATGCAAACATAAAATGCATAACACAATACAAAAATAAATATAAAATAAAATATAATAGATGCAAATAGAATAAATGTACAATATTGATAGAATATGCAGAATATTGATACTATATGTAGAATTATGCAGTAATAGAATGCAAAACACATAATAGGGGGTTTATGAATTTAAATTGAATTGAATTTATTAAACAAAGTAAAAAAGCAAAGTAAATAGTAAGAAAGAAAATCAATGTATTAAAATAGCCAATTCAAGGAATTAAAAGCTTTAGTTTGGATTAATCATAGATCAATTAGGATTTAACTTTTATAATTAATTTCTCAATCTTAAATTACCTAGAATTTTTGCAATAATTCATGAATCCTATGTTAGATGATCATCTAAGATTTGATTAATTAAGATTAGTTGAATTAAGCAATCGCTATAATTTCTAAGTTCTATCAAAATTGATTTAATAATGGAATTCAATTGAATTAAGAAATTAAATTAGAAAGCTCCAAATTAATCCTTTAACCTTTTGCGCCTATAGTTGAAATTGTGATTTATCAACCATAATTTGATATCTAAATAGCAGAGGATTAGGAATCATAAGGATGAACGTCCAACATAAGTAATTTCAAGAAATCAACATAAACGAATAAGAGAAGAACGAAATTAATTAAAGAAAGTCAACATTACAAATTATAATCTCATAATTTGGTGGAAAAGAATCTCAAACTTCTTAAATCAACTCTGAGTTTAAGCTTCCATTGATGATGAACAAAAGAGAAACAAGAACAAAAGAAAAGCTATGCTACTGAGTCTATCTAAAAATTTGAATAATCTAATGAGTTTTCTCTATTTATTTGACCTAAAAACCTACTAGACTTGGATTGCATGTCTTTTATGATTATGACAATAAGGTTTTTTTTAATTTTTAAAAGCTCAGACCTATTTTTAACAAGATAATTAACACTAATAGTAACGTTAGTGAATTCTCACAAATTTAATTTCTAATCAATTTAAAACTACTAAAACAAGGTAATTTTAGCAATCTATAAACATTAAAGTTAAAAGCCTATATCTTATGAAAATTTGGACACTGATTCCATGTTAATTTTACCTCCATAGCTCTATATATGGCTTAAAAACTAAGGCGGACTCAATTGGGATAGAGACACAATTTCAACTTCTCAACTATATATGACTTTCAAAATGTTTAAATTAGGTTTAGGTCAAAACATAAAAGTTGTAAATCTCTCTTTAAGTTTTTTAACAATATAAAGGTCATCTTAATCCAACATTTAGAGCTTAAGATATAACTAAAAAAAGAAATAGTGTCAAAATTCAACATTAACTGAATAAATTCAAAATATTATAAAACTATCCCCAAATTATAGAAAAATGTCAATTCTATGAAATTAAGTATGTGTAACTCACTAAGAGACATAAAATAAGAAAAAAATAAAATAGTAAATATTTTTCTCATCAATGACTTAGTTTTTGCCACTGTACTATATTATTTTAGCAAACTAGTTTTTAATATAATTTTAGTGCATTATCACCTATTAGCTTAGAATTTCCTTTCTTGTGAAAAAAAAATGCAAAATACAAACTTACAGTTTACCCTTTCAACCTAAGACTTATCCAAAGGAGTAATCACATTACCCCAAGTTTGCTTTAACCTAGAAAACGTCTTGTAAAACCTTAAACTTCTTCTAAGCTTGGCACTAACCTTTGACCAGCATTAAATACACCTAACCACCATTTCATCCCTATAAATATCCTTTATTAATTCAACCACATTAAGAAAAGACAATAAACTTATGGCTTAGCATAACCTATAAATTATAACCTCACTAGAATATCAGCAAGTTTTTGCATGCTTCTGCACTATTAGTAACATATTGATATCAGTCTTAAAAGAGCTTTTCGCTACTTACCTATCAAGTATGTGCAAAATGATTACTTCTCTTCATTATAATATCCAATCACTTGATTCTTATTCACTATACTTATGCTTCCACCATTTTCCTTCTACCCACCTACATAATGAACTTGAAATTATTATATATTAATAAAAAATAATATTATAATATATAAAAAATATAGTATATATATCATTCCATGAATAATAGAATAACTCATTCTATTACTTTTGCTAAGGAATAGAGATTCTATCATTTAATAGAATAATAATTCTTTAAAGAATGAACATTTTCATTTTATAGTGCATATCAAACAAATTTTTTAATCATTCTTTTGTTTTTCTATTCTATTTTATTAAACTGAATGCATTCTAAATAAGAAGCAAAGGTTAAAACTTAATAAAAAAGAAAGAGAAAAAAAACTTACCCTTAGAAATTTTGGTTCCAAAATTAAACAAGATGAATGCTTTTTAAATCATTTTTGTAAATTAGTTTTGTTACTTTTTTTGGTTACTCCCAGACAATGAATATTTTTTATGTCCAATACCAAATTGGAGTGCCATATGATCATAGACATTGAAAAGGAAAATTGAAGATTAGCTAACACTCTAGTGATAATGATGCAGTATTATTAAATGCTGCTTTAACATTTTGTTTTTATTATGTTTGTAGTTTAAATTCAAAATTTTTTATGTGTATAGGTCAGGTAGATTAAAAGGAAATGTTATGTTAAATAAATAAAAATGAAATGATCCCTTTGTAACCAATCATCCATAATATTAAATAAATCATTTTCATCTTTGGTAAATTTACCAAGGGCTATAGTCATAGTGATCCTTCATATTTAACTACTTTAACCACTTCTAAACACCTTATAGCATTTTTGTGGCTTAATGTGAAAGAAATGACATTAAGGTAGCATTTGATTCATAATTTTTTTTTAGAAAATATAAGATTCTCATATTTGGTTCAAATTTTATAAAAATATTCTCAAGAATGTGAACATTTTTGAAAATATTTTTAACCCAATATTTTTACAAAATATTCCTATAGAGGGAGTAAGTATCATACATTCTTGTGATATAAGAATATTTAATTAATAAAAATTGATTATTTGGACCATCACTCATCATTGGCCATCATATTTCTAATAACTATTACTGGCTACCATCTACTGCTAGTGACCACCGTTTACTATTATTCATTGCTAGTGACCATCATTAATCACTATTCATTACTAGTAACTATTATTAATTATCATTGATCACAAATTATTAATAACCATTATTTACCATAACTTAGTATTACTTATTATTAGTAATCATAACTGATCATTACTTATTATTGATGATCATTGGCTATCATCTTTTATAGATAATCATTACTTATTCCTAACGACCACTATTGATTGTTGTCCATCATTGATGACTACTACTTACTATTAGTAATTATTGTCCGTTATTATTGTCGCTATCATTATCATTACCATCTACTACTAATGATTACTATTAAACATCACACATCACCAATAATTACTTGATTTTTAAAAAATACATTTTTAGCAATTAAATAATATTTTTAGAAATATTAAAAGTAATTAAAGTATAATATTGTAACATTTTTAGAAATATTTCTAATTGAATCAAACATAAAAATGTTAAATTTTTATGAATTAAATTCTTAAGAATCATATTCTTAAAAATATCAAGATTTCTTAGAGCATTTGATTCCATGACATATAGAGTCTCATTACTCACTAGGAATTTTTTTTTATGAGTTAGTTTTTATTTGCTAAAACGAAAAGCGTTTTACTTTGTTGATGAAAGAATTTGTGACATGATATATATTTAGAGAGTTATGAATTGAAAATAAAAAAATTATGCATGAAAAAGTTAAAATTATGTACAAGTTATACGGTGAACCAAGTTCATTAATAAAATATGTGGCAAATATTATTTTTATGTTTTCCGTAACTAGAATATTATTTTTAAATTTTTACCGTTGAATGGGGTAAGTTCTGAACTAGTTAAAATTGAAGGAATAATTTACAAATAAATATATACTCTTTCCAAGTCATGTATGTATGTAACTTTCGAATAAGCTCGCGGTCTACGCGAACAAATCTACGGACGAGTGTACGAATACGACAAGCAAGCATTTCAAACTGGACCGTAGATTCGATAAACGGAGGCCTACGATTAAATCTAATGTAAGAAACGGGTAATGCCGTCGTGCGGTGGATATAAAGTTAAATGTGTTGTAAAAATCAAATTATTTTCTTAAGGAAATTAAAGCAAATTTTAACATAAACATCCCTCTACCGCTTCCGACTCTCGTTGCTGCTAGGGTTTCAGTTTCAGAGGAGCTGCGCTCTGCCTTTTTTGGTTCAACTTTGCTTCTTGCTCTCCAGTATTACTGTTCTCTGCATCCCAACTCCATTGAGAAACTCCGCGTAAGTTTTCTGTTGGTTCATTGGCTTTGTTATGTCCGAGGGCCTCTTGATCCGAGTTATCGAATCAGGGTTTATGTCTCGTTTCTTAGATTAGCCTGGTTATCTACTCGTTCTCGGATCCATTTTTCATAAATAGTGTTTTGAATTTTTTATGCCCTATTTTCTTGCTGAAAATGGGCAGAAATTAAAGCGAATCCTTTTACACTTTTCATTTGTTGGTATACTATCTGCTGAAGTGTGCTTTCTGAGGACATCGAGGCCGCATTTTATTTCTCCATATGGACTTTGTTCCATTTTAATAACGAATTTCTTCAAAATAGATGGTATGGGGTTTAAGAGAGGGTTTAATCAAACTTGGACCGCTAGTACATTGTAGCCAACCAGATTCATCTATGAAAGCCACTAACTCTGTTGTCGGAATGTCTTCGGTTATTTTTCAATTTGCAGGAAATTCTCCTTATTTTATTGAGAAATATTTTTTATTTTAGGATTTTTTTTAAATTTCTGAATACTTACTCTTGTTTGTGAAATTATCCAGATATCATTTATTATCCTTTGTTTTTTTGGTCAGAAATTTCTCACTCCTGTCCCTTGTTAAGTTCTATTTCTGTGTCATCATGGTTGTATATTTTTTAAATAACTAATTGATGCATGCTCTCCTTTTTTAACCTCTCGTTCATTTGAAGTATGGTGGGTGATAAACTTTGTCTTTTATAACTAATTGATTGGGTTTGTATATTCCAGGTTAAGATGGCCATGGAGGTTACTCAAATTCTTTTAAATGCACAATCAGTGGATGGCATTGTACGCAAACAAGCTGAAGAAAATCTAAAACATTTTCAGGAACAGAATCTTCCTAGTTTCTTGTTTTCTCTTGCGGGGGAATTGGCAAATGATGAGAAGCCTGCAGAGAGTCGGAAGTTGGCAGGTTTAATCCTTAAGAATGCTTTGGATGCAAAAGAACAACATAGGAAGATAGAATTTGTCCAAAGATGGTTGTCACTGGACTCAACTGTGAAGGCCCAGATTAAAGCATTATTGTTAAGGACCCTTTCTTCGCCATCCCCTGATGCTCGATCAACTGTATCACAAGTTATTGCAAAGGTTGCAGGTATTGAGTTGCCTCACAAGCAATGGCCTGAGCTAGTAGTGTCCCTTTTGTCAAATATTCACCAGCTTCCTGCTCCTACTAGGCAGGCAACTCTTGAGACTCTCGGATACATATGTGAAGAAGTCTCCCCTGATGTGGTAGACCAGGACCATGTAAATAAGATACTGACAGCTGTTGTCCAGGGTGTGAATTCTTCAGAAACCAACAGTGATGTTAGGCTTGCTGCTGTGCGAGCATTGTACAATGCGTTGGGTTTTGCTCAGGCAAATTTTTCCAATGATATGGAGCGTGACTACATCATGAGAGTTGTTTGTGAGGCTACCCTGTCTCCTGAACTGACAATTCGGCGGGCAGCTTTTGAGTGTCTGGTTGCCATTTCCACAACATACTATGAAAAGCTGGCTCCTTATATCCAAGATATATTCAACATCACTGCAAAGGCTGTGAAGGAAGATGAGGAACCAGTTGCACTACAGGCAATTGAATTTTGGAGTTCAGTATGTGATGAAGAAATAGATATATTAGAAGAATATGGAGGTGAATTTAGTGGGGGTTCTGGTATTCCTTGCTTTTACTTTATAAAGCAGGCACTTCCTGTTCTTGTTCCTATGTTATTAGAAACACTACTGAAGCAAGAAGAGGATCAAGATCAGGATGAAGGGGCATGGAACATTGCTATGGCTGGAGGCACATGCCTGGGTTTGGTTGCACGAACCGTTGGAGATGATATTGTTCCTTTGGTTATGCCGTTTATTGAAGAGAATATAACAAAACCAGATTGGAGGCAGAGGGAGGCAGCCACTTATGCCTTTGGCTCCATTCTGGAAGGTCCATCCCCTGATAGACTTGTACCCCTTGTAAATGTTGCTCTGAATTTCATGCTCACTGCTCTGATGAAAGATCCAAATAACCATGTGAAGGACACTACTGCATGGACTCTTGGACGAATGTTTGAATTCTTGCATGGGTCAGCTTTGGAGACACCAATCATAACCCAGGCAAACTGCCAACAGATTATCACTGTGCTACTTCAGAGCATGAAGGACGTTCCTAATGTTGCTGAGAAGGCATGTGGTGCTTTATATTTTCTTGCCCAGGGTTATGAGGACGCTGGATCTTCATCTTCTCAATTGACACCCTTTTTCCAAGACATTGTTCAGGCTCTTCTTACTGTGACTCACAGGGAAGATTCTGGAGAGTCACGTCTATGTACTGCAGCTTATGAAGCCTTAAATGAAGTTGTGAGGTGTTCTACTGATGAGACTGCTGCAATGGTTGTGCAACTGATACCACTTATCATGATGGAGCTCCACCAAACTCTTGAGACCCAGAAAATTTCTTCAGATGATAGGCAGAATGAGCTACAGGGTTTGCTTTGTGGTTGCTTGCAGGTCATCATACAGAAGTTAGGTTCATCTGAACCAACGAAATACCACTTTATGCAGTATGCTGATCAAATGATGGGCCTGTTTTTGAGAGTTTTTGCTTCTCGAAGTGCCACATCCCATGAGGAGGCTATGCTTGCCATTGGTGCCTTGGCCTATGCAGCTGGCCCTGATTTTGCTAAATATATGCCTGAATTTTACAAGTATTTGGAGACTGGTCTACAAAATTTTGAGGATTACCAGGTTTGTGCTATCACAGTGGGTGTGGTGGGTGATGTATGCAGGGCCTTGGAGGATAAGATATTGCCTTACTGTGATGGGATCATGACCCAGCTCCTTAAGGATTTGTCAAGCAATCAGCTCCATCGGTCAGTGAAGCCACCTATTTTTTCATGCTTTGGAGACATTGCCTTGGCTATTGGGGAGAACTTTGAAAAGTACTTGTTATATTCTATGCCTATGCTTCAGAGTGCTGCTGAGCTCTCGGCTCATACATCTGGTGCTGATGATGACATGACAGAATACACTAATTCTTTGAGAAATGGAATCTTGGAGGCCTACTCCGGGATATTTCAAGGTTTTAAGGGGTCCCTCAAGACCCAGCTGTTGATGCCATATGCTCCTTATGTTCTCCAGTTCTTGGATAGTTTGTGCATGGGAAAGGACATGTAAGTAAACTTATATATGCACCCATTCTGTTTGTTGGTGAATTTTACAATTGCAACTATTGAAATTTTAGATTTTAATTTATTGTATTCTGTTTTTGCAGGGATGATGTTGTGACTAAGTCAGCAATTGGTGTGCTTGGTGATGTAGCTGATACATTAGGCAGTAGTGCTGGGCCCTTGATTCAGCAATCTGTGTCCGGCAAAGATTTTCTGAATGAGTGTTTATCTTCTGATGATCATTTGATTAAGGAATCTGCTGAGTGGGCAAAGTTGGCAATCAGTCGAGCTATTTCATTTTGAGGCTATGTCTACTGTATGGATCCTAGTTCTTGCATACATCTCCATTTGTTGCGTCAGGGGTTCTCAGTTGCATGCCAAGGTCAGGTTGTCACCATTTTTGGGCACAGGTGTTTTGGGCCGCCCTTTGGCCGTCTGCATTTCATGTCAGAAACATGGAAGTCTGCCTTTTCATTTTATTTTTAATTTATTGCCTGTGAGGAAGTCAGAGGGTGATGGTCATTCTTTCTGCTAGCTTGGCAGAAAAGATCAGGTTTCAAGTACATGGCAGCAGAAACAGGGTCAATGGATTTTAAGTTTTTTATGGGGGTGGGGGGAGAGGGAGATAAGAGGATGTGCTATGATATCTGGCGATGCTATCGTGAGTATTTTTAATTTCATGGAGTTGATAGCTGGGGATAATACTGGGTACGGGGGAAGTCAAGGAGGGATACATTTTGTCCATTTATTTTTCTTATTATTTGCTGTAGAGTGAAATGATCTTTGGCATCATGTGTTTGGAATAGGTAATGCAATATGCTTACCGTTCCTGAAATTAGTCATTTTTTACACCTATCTACCTAATGTTATATTTGTGGTTCAACTTGTTTATCTTTCAACGTATATAAAGAACCTGTTGAGAAATGAGGAAGCAAATGATTATTGTGTTTTAGTTCCCTGTGTAAAATGCCAGATGGATGTTATATGCATCTGATCGGGGGTTACTGTAATGTTCATAACTGTTATTTCACTGAGTATTTGGTTGAACTTTTAAGGGTTCGGGGCATAGGTTCTGATTTCCCTTTTTTGCCTGAGTTTTGGTACTGGTCGGAAGCTGACTGCATTTGTAGTCATTTTGATAATTATCGTTGGAAGAATGCGTTGGTATTCTCGTTGGTTGAAGTGACAGGTACAACGGAGGTTTGACACTTGCGAACACTTTTTATTTGACTGCGGCGTACCTCGAAATAAACTGTATAGTACCCCATGCATGAGCTGGGGATGCAACCTTCCACTTGCCAGGAATGCTTCCATCCTCTAGATTTTATGATAAGAATGCTTTTGCTGGATCTCTCTCACTATGGAGAGGGCAACTCTTCATCCTCAGGTGATATGAATTCATTTTTCATGGAATAGTGAGGGAAGGCCTTCATCTGATGGTGTCGTTAAAAGGGGTTGGTAGATGGTAGAGGAAGCCCATTAAAACATAGAAGACCCCCATAGCAACATGAAGCTCTGTAAGAATTTGATGATCATCGTTTGGGTTATACCTCCTCATGTATTTTAAATAATAGCTAATTTTGTTAAATTCTTTAAAAGACATTTTATATTTTTCATTTTTTAATAAAAAAGTAGTAGATTCAGAAATATGAAGTCAATACAGAAATATGCAAATAAAATGATAATTTTTGAGTTTCTCAAAATCCACAAGACCTTTATAATTTTGTTTATGGCGGGGAGGTTACTGATCTACATAGATAAAAGTGGTATATTCATTGTGGTTACATGGAACGCAGCAGTTGAAGAGACAAGTGATCAACTATAATGATTAGAACACATTAGTTGAAACGAGCTCAACATAATTGAGTGCTTGGATGTTGGAAGCAGGGACAGCCATGCTTGCTTAAATAATTGGTGGGGACTTACTGGGAAGCTTTTGACACTTGTTCTGAGAATTCAAATTCATAATCATCCATCCATTAAAGTTAGTACAGTTGACTTTATGTACTTGCATCAATTATTTTACACTCCAAGCTCATCAAAACTGCTTTTATTCTCTTTCTAAGTAACCAGGTTCTTTATACCTTGAAGATAGGGTGTATTGCCTGAGGATTAGGATCGATGATCCAATTCAAATGAGGTATGCATAATACAGGTCACGTATTTGAGGTGGTGAATTAATCAATTTGGTTGAAGGTCACTTTTGAGATGAGCAAGGAAAGACAGCTCATGGAAAAGTTATTATTCTGTTATGAATATGAAGCCTCAAATCACACAGGAATTGTATTATTAAGGAATTCTGGTTGATCTGATTCGAGGTGCATGCGTGCCTGGGAAAACAGACAAGAAAGGAACAAAGTCAAGCTCATGGCCAGCAGTGGGTATGGATTGAGAGGTGTGACGCAGCCACCCCATCTCACGCATCTGCATTCACAGTGTTGTTCATTATGAGATGAAGATATCAGAAACTAAGAAGCCGATAAGAGTGTACATGCTATTCAATTGAGACCATTCTCATGTGTATCATTAGTTACTGTTGCTGTAAAGTCCTTTGCCTCGCAACCACTCGTAAAACAAAAAGTCTTTTTAAGCAGTACATGGAAACGGAGTAGTTGAATTACCAAATTGACCTTGGACAACTAATGAGAGATAAAGTGGCATCCTGAAAGTAAACCATAGGCAGAGACATCTGATCTGTGGACTGCCATAACCATTTTAGGTTGAGATTATGGTGCCATGTTCTAATCCCATCTTTTAACTCTTCTTCTTCGTCTTCTTAATTACATGCTTACAGTTCTCTTGTCCGTCTCTCTCTCACGTCTCAACTTGTCTTAATTCTCTCCTCTTCCTCCTCCTCCTCCTCTTCCTTTTCTCCCCTTAATCCATCAACATGCCCGGCTTGGTATCCGTCAAAACTCCACCTGACGCACCACCGCTCCGAATCTCACTCCCCGAATCTCAATCCCAGTCCCAGTCACAAACCCCTCAGAGATCCGAATCCTCTAACCTTAAAACCCCTTCTCCTCTTCCCAAGAAACCACCTTCTCCTTCGGCATCCCGGGCCAAACCTTCCCCGGATCGCAAAAAGAAGTCCGAGAGCCCCAACCCGGCTCTTTCTGAAGCCTCCCTTGATAACCCTGATCTCGGACCCTTTCTCCTCAAGCTCGCACGAGATACCATTGCCTCCGGCGATGGTCCCGCCAAGGCTCTAGACTACGCTATTCGGGCCTCCAAGTCCTTTGAGCGCTGCGCCTTGGATGGAGAGCCCAGCCTCGATCTGGCTATGAGCTTACACGTGCTAGCAGCGATATACTGCAGCTTGGGAAGGTTCGAGGAGGCAGTCCCGGTGCTGGAGAGGGCGATCCAGGTTCCCGATGTTGAGAGGGGTACGGATCACGCCCTTGCTGCCTTCTCTGGTTATATGCAATTAGGAGATACTTATTCTATGCTTGGTCAAGTGGACAAGTCCATCGCCTCTTATGACCAGGGCCTCCACATTCAGATCCAAGCTTTGGGTGACTCCGATCCAAGAGTTGGAGAGACTTGCAGGTCTCTCTCTCTCATATATATATATATATTTATTTATTTATTTATATATGAACTTATAACATGCTTCTTTTCACTGGATCTGAGATAAATCTTAAGTCCTTTTTTAGATATTTCAATCATCTTTCTTCAGCATGATTGAGTTGACTGTACAGCAACTACCTTCAGTTGATAATCAATCAGTTTTGTTTTGTGGGACTGGAATATATTCATCCATTCACTCAATAAACTCGATTGGTGTTGTATATGGCAGATACTTGGCTGAGGCCAATGTTCAAGCAATGCAATTTGATCAAGCAGAGGAGTTGTGTAAGAAAACTCTGGAGATTCATCGTGCACACAGCGAACCGGCATCTCTTGAAGAGGCAGCAGATAGAAGGCTTATGGCACTTATATGCGAAGCAAAGGGAGATTATGAATCAGCTCTCGAGCATCTTGTCCTTGCCAGCATGGCAATGATTGCAAATGGTCAAGACAATGAAGTTGCTGCAATTGACGTCAGCATTGGAAACATTTACATGTCCCTTTGTCGCTTTGATGAGGCTATTTTCTCTTACCAGAAGGCACTTACTGTCTTCAAATCATCAAAGGGTGAAAATCACCCTTCAGTTGCCTCAGTGTTTGTACGCCTTGCTGATTTATATCATAGGACTGGAAAACTCAGAGATTCGAAATCCTATTGTGAAAATGCTTTGAGAATATACTCAAAACCAGTGCCTGGAACCACAGCAGAGGAGATTGCTAGTGGCTTGACAGAAGTTTCAGCGATATTTGAATCTGTAGATGAGCCTGAGGAGGCACTGAAACTCTTGCAGAAGGCAATGAAATTATTGGAGGATAAACCCGGACAGCAGAGCACAATTGCAGGAATAGAAGCTCGAACGGGTGTCATGTTTTACATGATTGGGAGGTATGAAGAGGCAAGGAACTCTTTTGAGATTGCTGTAGCAAAGCTCAGAGCTAGCGGGGAGAGGAAATCTGCCTTCTTTGGAGTTGTTTTGAACCAGATGGGGTTGGCATGTGTGCAATTGTTCAAGATAGATCAGGCTGCTGAGCTATTTGAAGAAGCTAGGGGAATTCTTGAACAAGAGTGTGGTCCATGCCATCAAGATACTCTTGGAGTCTATAGCAATCTTGCAGCAACTTATGACGCCATGGGAAGGTAATAACAATATTTCAATGGATTCCTTTTACCTTGAGTGAAATGAAAATGAGCAACATTGTACATAATTCTCTGCTCCTCTGCTCCTGTATTCTCCATAAGCAGGTTAGAGTACATTTTTACTTGGTTATCAAAAGTTTAGCATTTCCAGGCGTTCATAAAATTGATACAATGATATTGCTAAAGAAATTAGTGACTGATTGGAATCTAAGTGGTGTTTTGTTACTGTAGTGTTGTTATATGTAGTGCCATTGCAGATTTTTTCGGTCAGCCTTGTCGCGGAACTGTCTTCCATACACATGCACATAGAAGACTGGAATAAAGCAGTAAAAGAAACAAGTTATAAATGTTTCTCTCATGTATTTATATATTTTTGCCCTTGTGTCATGCACAAAAGAAAATTTATGAAACAAACTGAGATTGGATAAACTGGTGGGGTTGTTTAACTGTACTGATCTTCTGACTACGATAGTTCTGCTTCGATCACAACTTATCATTGTTTGGAATCCTGCTGGTATCTTCCAAGACTTAAATCTACAAGGGTTTAGTTTTAAATATGTCGCAAGGCATTGATAATTCTTTCATCCCTGTGAAGTATGGGTACTTCAAAATCTTAGGCATACCTGTACCGGGTACATATTTATTTAAAATTATAAAAATAAAAAATTGGGTACTTGAAGGGTACATACCGGGTACATATTTCTTTTGATGATTGGGGATCAAGATCTATTTTTGTAGTAATGAATCTAATGATCATTAGATAAATTATGAAATTTATTCTTAGAAATTTCAAGGTATTCTTTGCTTTCCTTTTAATTTTTATATTTTAACAATATCTTTATAAATTATAACAACTTTTATGGTAATTTGATGATGGCTCGTGTTATGCTTTATAATATTATTATTTTTATTCTGTAATGTTAATTATAATTATAATTATATATAAAAATAATGTATTTTTAATTTTTATATTATGTATTTTGCTGTACTCATACCTTAATTTTTTAGGAAAAATGTCGTGCCAACGGTACTTGTGCCCGTACCTGTGCAATATAGCTTCACTCTATCAGTGTTCTTAGTTGTCAATTTTGATTGAGATCACATCTAAACATCAGTGTTAAGTCTAATGTCATAGCAATTGTATTCTGAAGACAAGAATCTAGATTTTTTTTTTCTTATGCTGAATATTATATGTTGAGTATTTCCCTAATACATTTTGGCGGATTTTCCTCAGAGTGGGAGATGCAATTGAGATCTTGGAATATGTTCTAAAATTGAGGGAAGAAAAGCTTGGAATAGCGAATCCCGATTTTGAAGATGAAAAGCGGAGATTGGCTGAGCTTCTGAAGGAAGCAGGCAAGACGCGAGACAGAAAAGCAAAGTCTCTGGAAAACCTCATTGATCCCAACTCAAAAAGGACAAAGAAAGAGGGGGCAAAGAGATGGCCTGGATTGGGTTTTAGGATTTAACTAGAATTTCACTCATCAACATATTTTATCCGTGTTCTGTAACATAAAATATCTTGTATAGGGTTTAAGATGTAATTTGGGAAGCTTTCTCTGTTTCTTGACTGGCATTTATTTTTCGTCTTTAATTGTTTTATGAAACGATTGTGTTTGGGACCTTGTAGCTATACCACGACATCTCTCCACAGGCCCCCTTCCTCTGGTACAAAAATTGGGAGTGAATTCTTATTCGAGTGAATAAATTGGTGAGGCTGTAATCTCTTTCTTTTTTGGTTCTGACTTGTGTTTTTTTGACGTATTCCTTTCACGAATTGTGCAAACCTTTGGAGCAGGATCTATTTATTACGAATAGGAAAAATCCTCAAGTTTATTTCTGCTTCATAATATTTTATTTTTTTATTTTTGATTGTTCTAGATGCGTACAAGCAGGGGTGTTGCCTGAAAGAAAACCCCCTTCCCCTAAATAGAAAAGGTATTGTAGTTTAATTTACAAGGTAAATTATGATTTTAATCACTTCAATATACGAATTAATTTTATTTGATCCTCCTTAAATGTGGGATTTGGTACATGCATTCTTTTAAAAATATATCAAACCTCTTTCCTTTGCATATTACTTGTGAAATATATTATTCGTTAAAACGAGCGCATGATATATTTTTATTTGGAGAGTATATCAAACCTGTTTTCTGAAATATAATATTATATTTTGATATTTTGATTCCTTTATGTATAAATTAGAATAAATTTTGTCCAAATTGTTAATTTCTATTATTGAAGATAGAAAATATTTCTTAGTAAAAAGTTCTAATCAAGTTGGCAATTACTGAAAGATACAATTGGTGAAATTAAACTTGGTAAACATTAGTGAAATTGAAATTGTCCTATCAGAAAATTACAAATTACGTGAATCGTCTATATGTGTGAAAGCATGACTGTTGCAATTTGGCTATTAAAATGGAGTTCCACTGGAGTTGTGATCAGCTATGATTTTAATTTTTTTGGGTAAATAATTATGATTTTAAACTCTTTAATTTGACTGAAATTGTTTATGATAATGTGAATTGCATTTGATCCGATTTATACTTTAGAGGGAACAAAATATACTATTAAATATGAAAAGGATCAAATAAGAGTAATTTTTATATTAATGAGAATAAAATTATAATTAATTTTAAAGCGTAGTTGTAATTTTATTCCCTCTAGAATATAAATAATGTAATTTTGATCATTTAAAATAATGTATTTTGATTCTTTAAATAGTTAATTGTTACAATTTTGGTTCTCTTCTTTGAAATCCACCAACTTTTTGTTCATTTCCATTGATTCCCATTTGTGTTGAAAAACTATAATTATGATAATAATAAAATTTATTATTGAAATTTAGATCTCTCATCTTTAATTATCAAGAAGAATAGATGTGAAAGTATACCTAAATCCATAGGAATTAACGAAATTGATCGTGATTTCGTAGTCCTTGGTCTTCTAAATTGGTGTATATCAATTTTTTAAAGAAAACCTTTCTCTATTTTTTATTGATGGAATATTATAAAACAAAATCCTTACACATAATTTAGAGACCATAACCTTTTATTTATTTTCTTTATTTTTTTTTATTCTTAATTTGTCCATCATAAATAAGAAATAAAATTTTTAGATCTCTACACGTAAAAGTTTATAATGAGAGAATTTAGATCCATTCAACCTTAAACTTAAACCAAACTTTATGATAGCTAATGATATACAATTATTATTGTTATTTACACACATGCACACTCACACACATATAATATAAATATATCGTGCTTAATGGCACAAGCTTTAAAAATTGGATAAAGAATGTTATGATTGTTCTTGGTTGCATGGATTTAGACCTTGCTCTTCACATTGAGCAACCTTTACTTTTACAGATTAAGTTCTTTTAATGCTAACAGAGATTTAGAGAAGTGAGAATACTCAAATTACATAAGTCTTATAATCTTGAAATGTGCAATTCTGAAAACTTTCAAGGGCACAATATCTAAGGAGAATAAAGCTAAATTGTTCCATAAAAAAACTTCAGAAACATTTTGTCAAAAATAAAAAGATAGATCCAAGTATTCTTCTATGGAGTCTTGTTTCCATGAAGTATAAAGATAAGGAGAACATCAAAGAGTACATTGTCATATCCCAAAATTTAAGTTCTATAAATTACAATGCTTATAGATAGTTATTCATTTATTTAGATAATATTAGTTTTAAATTTATTTTCTAAATTAAAGAATTTAAGAATATTAAAATAATACTGATAAATAATAATAAAGGTGTATTTATTTTTACAGGGTTAAAACTAATTCAAGGTTTGTTTGAATAATTTGGTTAAGAATTTCTTGTAAAGTTGAAAATAATTTTATTAATCATGAGTACAAGAGTTTAGGGAATAATTTGTCTATATTTGAGAAATTATTTTAGGAATTGAGGGAAAATTAAAATATTTATTTTAAATTTTCTAATTTTATTAAGTTATTATTTATATGTATGTGGATGGGAGGATGAAAAATTACATGAAATGAAAT
Source organism: Sindora glabra (assembly GCA_020226215.1). Classification (NCBI taxonomy): domain Eukaryota; kingdom Viridiplantae; phylum Streptophyta; class Magnoliopsida; order Fabales; family Fabaceae; genus Sindora; species Sindora glabra. The sequence continues at coordinate 135,426,454 of CM035225.1, read as the reverse complement.
TTTAAATAGAATAAGTTTCATAAAATAAAACTGAGGTTTAAATGGGTGAGAAGTAATGTAGCATTGCCCATAACTTCTTTTTACTTTTTCTCTCTTCCCTTTATTTTATTATTATTTTCGGGTTTCTAATTTTTTTCTTTTTCTTTTTTCTTTTCATGTCAGTACACTAGGCAAAAATGACTTCTTATCTTTATTTTTAGCATGTTTCTTGATTTTTCTTCTAAGCACAGCCCTTTTTCTCCTTTTCTTTATTTTTCTAATAGCCTATCTCAGCTTCTCTCTCTCTTCCCGTCATTTTTTCCTACTTTCTATTACTTCTCCCTGCTTCCATTTAGTCTTCTCCCTGTTTACCTTTTAGCCTCATTGTTGGTTTCACCATGTAGAGCTGTTGTTGCTAGCTTTTAATCTCTATTATGCTCAGATACTGTAGTTTCAAGTGGTGAGCTTTGGAAACCTTTCCTCCTTTCTCTTACTAACTTTCCCCTCTCTCATTCTCTTTGATAGATTCACCTCATTGTTGTTTAGCTTCCTTTCCTCACAGCTAATCGTTGACGTCGCAAGTGTTAGGAGAAAAGGATGTAGCTCACTGTGTTGGACTGTGAAAGAGATTGGCTGGTTTATTGTGAGCCGTTAGTGGTAGTACTTACTTCCAATGGTAGTGAACTATCATTAAACCCCATGAGTGATGGTGAGAGCTTGTATACTTCAAGTTTTCATTTTCATATTTGCTAAGTTGAGAGCTCTAAAGAAATATTCATTTGTGTATTATTGATATTTAGATTAATGTTTAGAAAAATAATTTTTTTATATTATAAAATACTAAAATAGGATGAGTTATAGATATAAAGAGTATTATATGATATTATTTAGATAGATTTTCGTAAGATCTAGAAAATCCATTTATAGGTGTTCTAAATATATATAGAAATAACTTAGAAAAGTAGAAGTTTAATGATACCATATGAGGAAAATATACTTTTTATATTGTGAAATACTAAAGTGATAAGAATAAGATAGCATTGGTGCTCTGCATGTTTAATATTCAAAAAGGTTCATTTATAATCTATGAAAAACCTTTAAACCTTGGTGATAATTTTATTATATATGAAAAGTAGTAATATCAAATAATAGTATAAGGTAAATAAATACTTTTAGATAGCATTAAAACTTATTACTTCTATTTGTATGGCTTAAATCTTAAGAGAGTATAACAATATGGTTATAATTAATTGTATATTATGGTAAGCTTCTGATTCATGTATTAATCTTGGGAAAAGAGTAAAGTATGATATGTGATGTTAAAATATGAAAATATTATGGTTAGAACTTAAAGAATTCTTTAGGAGAAGATATATATATGTGTATATATATATTTAATTATTTTTATTTATATAATTAATATTATAAATTGCTAAATAGGAATAAGAGAAAAGATGGTTACTAGTGTTATAGGACTTCCTAGAAAGTGAAAGATACTTATGGAGATCTTGGAACTTGATGAAGTAAATGGACAACTTTATCAAGTAAGTATATATCTTATCACTAAACTTTTATCTAAATGAAGTATAATTTAATTATTATGAATTGTATTATTCTCATTGATAGTACCAAATCTATATTTTTATATGTATATATCTATCTTTATGTGTATATTAATAGATTAGAGTACGCAACGAAAGCATGATGAGGTTATTGATGATTACTGAATGTATATGGTTGAACTCTTTGTTATTGATATACTAGAAATCATGATATGAAATATGATTTAAGAGTTAAGCTCTCATGTATATATTATCTGTAAATTTGGCCATGGATAGCATTGGAAGTTGTAAACTGTGTTATAAGAGCTAGATAGGAAATTCTCGATGAATAGTTAAAAAAAGATAAAAATGGCCTTGAAATTAGATAGTGGCTACATGGATGGCTATTACAACTATCACATAATATTATATGATCTTTGAGTTTTTGCTTGTGTTTAAATATCATTGTTTGACATGATTGCAAGGACTCAATGTAATTGTGATAATTAGTTTATATTTGAGCCTTAATGGCTATTTAGGTGTGTGATGCCTACGTAATAAGTAGTATATGATATTGAGATCTAATGGAAAGTTGAGGCTTCAATGATTGCGTTATAAGAAATAAAATTAAGTCTTATATAGGTGAACTCCCATTTCAGAACATGATTTGTATATTTCAGAGAATTCAAGAAATGGATCTACTATTACTTTTAATTTGATACCTGATTAGCTTATGATTATTATATGTAAAATTGATCGCTTGTAAGATAGTGGCAATTATATGCTCATTGAGTTCATGTAATTCACTCTACTTTACTTTCAATATTTTTAGGTTAAGACTTGAGTTTGTTGCATATTTGATGCTTTTATGGAGATCAAAGACCACTTGATAAAAAAAGATTTGACAGTTGGAATCTTTTCTAAGCTAAGATTAGTATTTAAGATAGAAAACTTGCTAATCCATCAGTTAATGTATTGTATTGCTTATCTATGTATAAGCTTGAGATTTGTATAGTCATATGTGAATGTTGAATGATGTTGTATCTTAGGGCATGTAACCCTTGGGAATTGTCCAAAAATAGGAGAAACTTTATTTATTTTACTATAGATTAAAGAAATATTTCAAGTCTTCTTGAAATTGAAATCTCCCGTTAAATAGAAAGTATGAAAAATTGTTAAGGCTTGTGAAAACTGGTAACGAGATCTATACCAGTCACAATCAAGACAGGTCATGACATATATTTTGAAAATTTCTCATATTGCATCAAAATTAAAAACAAAAGTTAGAGTTGTTTGAGGACTTACTTGTGCGTTTAGTTCTTATCTTTCTTTCCATACAACTTATTAACTCAAGAACAGTTATAACTATTAAAAGGAGAAATATACTCTTAATGAGCTCATTTCACATTATGTATAACAAGAAAAGGAAAAAGGATAAGAAAGTTATAATTGCTCCATCACAAAAGAAGCAATATAAGAAATAGAGAAGGAAAATTAAGTTGCATTTTTATGGAAATATTTCTTATAAGAAGTAATAATATACCAAATACCATGCTTAGCGTGTAAAGGAAGGTATGTTTCTTATTTTAGCTTGTTTTAAGGTTAATTTGATTTCAGTGCTAATACATACTTGGTAGATAGATTCTGGTGCTGTTACTTACATAATTATATCTATGCAAGGTTGCTTAAGTTATCGAAAATTAAGTGATAAAGAAAGATACATCTATATGGATGATGGCAAATTAGTCAAAGTTAAGGCAATTAAGACTTTTAGATTATTATTAAAAACCATATTTTATTTCAATTTGAATTAGACTTACATTATATCATCATTTAGATGAAATTTGGTTTATATATTTGTATTGGACAAACTTGGTTACTTTTACTCTTTTAAAAATAGTCAATTTAGTTTTTCTTATGATTCAAAGCTTTTAGTTCTGATTTTTTTATCTAGATATGATAATCTTTATATACTTGAAATTGTTGTCTCATTTAATGAAATCTTACATGTTAATTCACATGGCATTAAAAGGAAATTAATTAATTAGAATTTTACATCACTTTAGCATGAGCGTTTAGGGCATATTTCTAAACAAAAAGTTGAAAGACTTATGTTGAATGGAATTCTTAATCCTTTTAATTTGTTATACTTTGAAGTCTGTGTTAAATGCATTAAGGGAAAATAGATAAACATAAAGAAATTAGGTGTTGAAAGGTCTTCAAACATTTTAGAACTAATGCATACAAATATTTGTGGGCTATTTCCTATAGCTTTTTAAAATAATCAATAATATTTTATTATATTTATAGATGATTTTTCATGTTATAGATACCTTTGTCTCATTCATGAAAAATTTAAAGCATTAGATGTGTTTAAAGCTTTTAAAGCTATAGTTGAAAATTAACTCAACAAAAAGATAAAGGCATCAAATTTGACTATGATAGTAAATACTATGATAGATATGATGGATCGGTAAACAATTTCTAGGACCATTTGATGAATTCTTAAAGGAGTGTGATATTATCATATAAAAAGCCTTAACATGAATGATGTTGCTAAAAGATGAAATAAATTCTTAAAGGATATGGTTAGAAGTATGATAAGTTATACTACCATATTGGATTCATTATAGAGAGAGGCATCAAAGATTATAACTTACATCATTAATAAAGTTTTAACTAAAGTAATGACCAAAACCCTTCATGAATTATGGATGGACAAAAAGCTAGCATAAAACATTTACCTATTTGATGTTATCCAACTGAGGTAAGGCCTTATAGGATAAATGAAAAGAAATTAGATATAAAAATGATTTGCTGCTATTTTATTAGGTACTCTAAATGGTTTTAAGATATAAGTTCTATGATCCTATATCTAGGTCCTTATTTGAGATGGAAAATGCCTAGTTCTTTAAGGATATTAAGTTTGGAAGAAGAAATAAGGTTAAAAACTTTGTATTTGAAAAGGAATTCATTTCTTTTCTTACAATTGTCATTAACCACGATTAACCTTCTATTCCTAATATTGCTTATGGAGTAACTCCAGAACTATAAGACAATGTTAGAAATCTCCCTAATCATGATCAATAGGTTATTCTTGAAGAACAAATTCAACAACCTTAAGAACAAATATTGTTAAGGAAATCTGTTAGATAGAGAAGAAATGTAATCCTAGATGATTATATCATTTTTCTCTAAGAATATAAGACAAATATTGGAATTGTGAAAAATGATCCAATCAATTTCTGTTAGGCCATTGAAAGTTCTAACTTTTAAAAATGGATTGATGCTATGAATGAGGAAATCATAAGAGACAATAATGTTTGGAATCTTGTACCATTGCTTGAAAATATGAAACTTATTGGTTACAAATGAATATTTAAGACCAAAAAGGATTCAAAAAGTAATGTTGAAGTATATAAGGCACATCTTGTCATCAAGGGCTTTACTCAGAAGGAAAACAATGACTATAAAGAGACTTTCTCTTTGGTTTCTTTGAAAAAGTTTTTAAAGATTATAATAGCATTTGTAGCATATCTTATTTTTTATTTATATTATATAGATGTTTAGATAACATTTCTCAATGGTGACATTAATGAAACAATTTATATGGTTCAACTTGAAAATTTTGTTTAAAGAGATTCAAAGCAGTTGGTTTATAAATTAAAGAAATCTATCTATAGGCTTAAGCAAACTTCCCGTCAATGGTATTACAAGTTTCATCAAAATGTCATCTCCTTTAGTTTCAAGATGAATGTAGTTAATAATTGTATATACCATAAATTTAGTGGAAGTAAGTATATTTTTTTAGTTTCATATGTTGATGACATACTACTTGCTAGCCATGATATAGACTTATTACATGAAATGAAAAGATTTTTATTAAAGAAATTTGAGATAAAAAATCTTAATGATGCCTTTTTTTTAGGAATACAAATATAGTAGGATTGATCTAGAGGTATTATTAAGTTATCATAAAAAAATTATATCAAGAAGTTTCTTAAGAGATTTAGCATGCAAGATTATGAACTAACTGACACCCTTATCGCTAAGAGAGACAAATTCAATTTGGATCAATGCCTCAAGAATGATTTTAAATCTAAAGAAATGGAAAAGATTCCTTATACTTAGTTTTGAATCTAAAGTATATTATTGGGATATTAGGTAGATATTTAAGCAATCTAAGAATGGGTCATTGGAAAGTAGCCAAAAAGGTTATGTGTTATCTTCAAAGAATAAAAAATTACATACTTACATATATGAGATCGAATTAGTTAGAGATTATTGGGTATTCCGACCTTAATTTTATAGGATGCCAAGATAGTCATAGATCTACTTTAAGCTATATTTACTTACTTAATGGAAGAGTTATTTCTTGGAAAAATGCTAAGCATACATTTATAGCCTTTTCCACTAGGTAGCTAAATTTATAGTATGTTATGAGACATCTAATCATAGGATATAACTGTGAAATTTTATTGGATAGCATTTAAAAAGCATTAAAGTTATTTTGTGGCAATAAGTTAAACATTTTATATTCCAATAATAATAAGAGTTTATTAAAGTCACAGTATATAGACATTAAGTTCTTTATTGTTAAAAAAAGAGTTCAGAGTGGTCTGATATCTATAGAGCATATTAGGATAAACTTCATAGTTGCGAATCCACTTACGAAGGATTTACCACCCAAGGTTTTTCATGAGCATGCCTCTCATATAAGTCTCATATCACTTAATAATATGTTAGTTTAGTCGAAATTTGCATTTATGGGTCTCTTATCTATAAATATCTTTATGGATATTTTATAGTTATTTACTATAGTATGAAGATTTTGTTTAGTTACACACTAATTTTGTTTGGTTTAATCTCACTAAAGAATAAAATGAACTAGTTAGAAATAAGCATGTTAAGATTATATTGCATGTAATTTCCATACTACACATCCAAGCTTGATTTATGTCATTGATTGTATCGATACATGTGACCATCAATGGATCTAATTATGATAATTGTAATGAAAGTTGCTTTGGTCCTATATTGATATAATTGATGGACTAAATTAATTAGAGATAATTCTAGTAATGATAGCAATTTTTGAGCTTATAACTTAATATTATAATGTACAAAGTGTTATATATGTATAAGTAAGAGATTATTGGATTTTTAATAGACATATTATATATATATATATATATATATATGTAAATAAAAATAAAAATTGTATATTATTAGTTATCATCAAGTTTGGCCCAAATTAAAGTGGCCAACTAAAGTTTAAGGTAAAATAAGTTTAAATTATCTCACTAAACATGGAACTTTATGTGTAAAGATTTAAAAGTTTTATTTCTTATTTATGATAAGCAAATTAGGAATAAGAAAATAAAATAAGAGAGGTTATGGTCTCTATATTGTGTATAAGGGTTTTATTTTTTGATATCTTATCATTAGAAAATATTAAGATATTTTTTTTTGAAAAACTGATACATACCAATTTGAAAGATCAAGAACCACAAAACTACAATCCCATTAATTCTTATGAATTTAGGTATACTTCTGCATCTAGTAGTATATTTTTCTTAATAATTAAATATGAAAGATCCAAATTTTGATAATGAGTTTTATCATTATTGTAACTAAAGACTTAAAATTTTCCAACAATGCTCTGATTTCTCTTGAAATCAAACAAGACTTCCATTTTAATTTTAAAATGAACTCAAAGCTATCTTAAAATATAAAAAAGAATACTATATTTAATTTTAAATTTAAAATCTTCATCAAGAAATGATGAGGAAAAGACATATATATAGTTCAAATTTAAATATTTAAAATATTTTATGATCAAAAATATATTTTGATTAAGCTTAAAAAAATAAAATAGAATAAATGAAGTCAAATTGTAATTACGTATAATGCTTTTTTAATTGTTTAAATTTAATTAAAGTATCTTTTTACTATAGGATACTTATAATATTATATGCTATCTGATTTAAATATATAATTACATTTTCTCATTATTATATTGATAAAAATTTAAATATAATATTTTTATATTTTAATAAAAATTGAAATAGATTTTAAAATTAAAAAAATTAGGATATATTTTATTTACCTTTATTAATATTTTCATATATGTGATAATTATTTAATTATTAAGGATATATTGAGGATAAGATTTCAATCAACAAAACAATGAAGAAAATAGAAAGAATAAAATTATATACAAGTTAATGTAAATTTTAATCTGAGTAAATATATATGGGGAAGAATTAGGGTAACTTTTTTTCATTTTACCCTTGGATTTCCTTAAAATGACTAAACTGTTTTTTTCATCAACTCACTTTTTTAACTCCCAAAATTAGCTAACAAAACCTTATTTCCAACTAATAAACTAGCTGAACTCCTCTCTTTATTTCCTACCTTAATTTCTCCATTTAAGTTCCACTAATTTCTAGTAAGTTTGAGCTAAGGAATTTTAAGAAAAGTATTACCTTCTCTCCTTTAATCAAAGTAATCCCTTCTATTTCTAAGTACTTTTTGATAGTTTTATAAAACAAGAATTAAAATATGAAAAATTAGAAAATTGGTTTAATTTGTCCTTGATTATGTGTTATTTAGGACATACCAACCATTCCTCAGCCTTTCTTCATCTTCTTTGACACATATGTAAGCAAATAATCTACTTAAGTTATTAGTTATATGATTTAGTTGTTAATTAATCTCAAATATTGAATGTTATAGATAATTTGATGATATTGGCCAGTAAACTTCTTGTTGATAAATGATTCTGGCAATTATGATTTAGGCATGGCTTGTAGATGTGATAATTACTTTGAATTTTGGAAAATTTAGGGAGAAATTGGAAAACTCAACCGCTATTTGACTATAATAGTTGAATATAGCTTACGAACTACACCCAATAAGCTTGTATTTGACTACCATAATTGAATACTTTTATAGAGCTTGTTTCTAAGAGCAAATATTCAACCTATAGTAGTTAAATATAATTTTAGGAATTTTCCTTAGGCTCCTATATTTGACTAGTATAGTTGAATATTACTTAAATAGTTACTTTTGGATGGTAGTATTCGACTACCATAGTCAAATATGAGTTCCAAATTTTGATTTTGGAACCTTATATTTGACTATCATAATTGAATATGCTTAATCACTTTACAAATTATATTTATACTTGATTACGGTTGGTTAGCTTAATTATATAGCATATATGTTAACGTAAATGAATTGTGAATAAGTTAATTAGTATTGCGAATGATGGAATCTTAGATTGTGATATTGTATAATGTTTGAGATTGAGGGAGATAATATATGATTATGATATAGTACTAAATCCAAAAAATTAATTATGAATGAAAAATGGTGGCCTAAAGAAATAATGTTAGGTTTGTAGATAGATAAAGTTTAGGAGTCACAAGATAGTTTAATTACTTTGCATCATATTTATTTTATTTGCTTATTGATGAAATTATTAATGATATGAATGATATTGTTAGTATAAGTTTTAATGGATGTGTTTGATAAGGGCTTATGATAATTAATTATAAATATTCTTGTTTGACCATTTTGAATACATTATTTATATATTAAGTTAATGACTCACTATTTTAGCATTTCCCTTCTTCAGATGTGCCTTTTTAGAGCTATTTAATGGATTAAGTTGACTTATTTATGATCTGGTTTGTGTTGGCCACCCTATTTGTAAGTCTAGGCTAGCTTAGTTTGTCTATTTTATGAGCTTTCAATATAAAGGCTCTAGTTTGATTCATAAAAGCTCATGAATTTTTTCTTTTTTAATTTAAATAATTTAAAATTTTATGCTTTTAAATAATAAAAAATTAAATTATTTCAAAAAATCACATATTCATTTATAAATAAGTCATAATATGTTTGAAAACTAGATATTAACTTAAAAAATATTATGCATGCATATACAAGTTATAAAATATCCATAAAATTAAAAATATCATCTTAAAATAATTCATGACACAACTCTACATAATTAAAAATGAGTGAGTGGAGTATGATTTTGTATTAATTGAGAATTTGGGCTTATACAAAAATTTAAAATTAAGAATTAAAAAAAAGTAATACAGGTAAAGCTAGCCTGTTTGCAAGTTAGCCCCTAGGGATTGCAAGCTTCGTAAACCAAGCCATAATCTACCTACATTTAATTAGGCCTTTATATAAAAGCTTGTGGATAAATAGACTGGCTCGCTTCTTGCAAGCTTTTTTAATAACTCTATATCTGTTAAAGCTCTTCTACCTCCACTAGTACCTCATGAGCAAAAGTCTCCTTGATACCTTAGGTTGTGCACCATAGTCAATGATAGATTACATTTCAAAATATTTTAGGCTTTGTAGAAATGACATAAACTTATGATAATACATATACTGTTTGTATATACATTTGAAAATGTTTACAAAATAAGTCTATTAACAAAATCTATATAGTAATGCCAAATATAAATTATTCTAGGCCGATGAAAATCGAGAAATGGATTTTATGTCAATTATAACATCAACATGGGTGAGTCACGACATTCAAGTAGTAAGAAGGCTTTTATATTAATAACCTATGTATATAATAGGTAAAGGCCTTTTTGAACAAGGGAATGGATAACTCTATTTAATAATATCATATATACCTCATTACATAATTAGTTAGAGGGAGACACAAGGTCAAGATACCTTTATCCTTAGCTTAATGCCAATAGGCCTCAATAAGTTGCCAATAATCCACCCTTTGAAGAAGATTCTAAACCAAAAGTCTTATAGCAAGAATATGCGTAATTTTTATGAGTTGATGGAAGGCCTTTTTTCTATAACTTTAGATGGAATCTACATGCCATCTCATATAAATAGGAAAATCCATGTGCTTTTCCTACTTGGGGAAAATGCTTTATATGAAAACTAGTATAAATTCCTTTAAAATATGAAAAATAAAAAATAACAACACATAAATGCATTTGCTCCCAAATATGTGCCATGAAACCTTTTAATCATGTTTGATATTTACACCAAGTTTTATTAGAAATCAAATATATTTACTTACCAAATTGGTTCACAATACCACTTAGGATATTCCCTCTTATTTAGAATGTCAATGCTTTTATTAACATCTTAGTTAAACATAGCTTCTATGAAGATCTTCTAATGTGGCACTTAAATCTTTATGTAGTTTTTCAGCTTACTTTTTGAGTATTTCCTTTAGTTGCTTTTTACTTTTCTTTTTGAGTTTACATTAAATGAGAAGTTATAAATGATGGCACTTTTAACCTAACATGACTTTGCCTCGTTAAGCTTGCAGCATCAAACATTTACTTTTTTTTTCAAACTATGAATTATTACCTAAACCCCAAACCTTATAGATAGCTCCTTTTGCACTTAGTATTTCCTTTTACTATTTTTTTATCTCCTTAAGTTCACATCAATTAAGAAGCTTTAAGTAATTACAATCTTAATTTGACATAACTTTTCCTTCTTAAGCTTGCACCAACACACATTTGCTTCCATTGCAAACTATGAATAATTGCTTGTACAACATTATTGTCTCTAGTGATGTTGCCTTCACAATTTATATGTTGTTGCACTGATAATATTATGTACCACTATCTTCCCAATCTTTTGATTTTATTGAGTACTTGGTTTGTTTCCTCTATAACTTGTATGTTTATTGTTGCACTACCTTCATAACTCTTAGGTATTACCCTATATTGCAAGAATTTCAATATTTAAAGATGAAATTTAGTTATGAATTTTTACCAAAGGACTTAATAATGGATAATGTGTCATTATAATGCAAAACATGGATAATAACAAATGCTTTAACTTCAGCAATGAAATGTCATAATCCACTACTTAATGTAATGAAGAGGAATTATGCATAAAAAAATTTCTAATTTAGTAATAGATATGTAAATAACAATTTAAAAAAAATATTTTTAAAATTCATTGCTATCATGGAATTGTTGTATATTTATACATATTCTTTATCTTTATTATATAATTATATACATTTAAAAAATCTATCACTAATTTAAAAAAAATCTTAAACAAAATAACATGTATTATTTCACTATGAGTCTAGCGAATTAGTGATGACCTTAGTAATGGATTGTATATGATCCCTTGTCATTAATTTTAAAAAAAATGAATTCCAACCATTAATTTGAAAAAAATAATTCATATAATCTTTATGGGAATGTTTTAATTTAATATTTTTCCAAAATATTCCTATGTGAATGTCTGTATCCTATATTTTGATTTCCATGATAAGGAAAATGGATTATTTTACTTGCTTTTTCATTAAAGTCTTATCATTTTTATTGGTTTATCTTACCACCAATTTTCAGGATTTTTTTCTATTAATTATCGCTTATCATTGTTAATTATCATCTACCTCTACTTATTACTACTTACTACTACTCATAACTATTAACTAATGCTTACCACTACCATTCGCCACTGTTAATCACTATTGCTCTTATTTACCATTTACCATTACATATTATCAGTTGATTATCGATTAATAATGTTAATCAATCAACTTTCTAGTATTGATAACTCAATTTTCATTAAGGATTATCATTGTTACTGATGACATGTATTGTTTCATTATGAGTTTAACGAATTAGCAATGAATTTAGTAATGGATTGTATGTGATTTGTTGTCATTAATTTTAAAAACTTCAATTAAAACCATTAATTTGAAAAAAAAATAATTCTTATAATTTTTATAGGAATGTTTAATTCAATACTTTTCCAAATATTCTTATGTGAACATGAGTATCTTACATTTCGATTTCTATAATAGGAAAAAAGGATTATTTTACTCACTCTTTCATTAAAGCCTTTATCATTATTTCTACTTTATCTCACTACTAATTATCACCATTTTGTAGGTAATTATCGTTTATCATTATTAACTACCATCCACCTCCACTTATTATTACTTACCACTATTCATAACAGTTGACTAATGCTCTCATCACCACTCACTATCGTTAATTACTACTGCTATTATTTATTACTATTGAATATCACTTAATGATCTTCATTGATCAACTTTTGATAACTTAAATTTTAATAAAGGTATTTTTATAATTTAATAATATTTTTAAAAATATATGAGTTAATTGAAGCGTAAATACAATAATAAGTTCCTCATTTGCTAAGTAGCTTATTATTATGTCTTTTTTATTATAATTATTTATTCCTCTTTTCATTAGTAATGTTAAAATAAATGATGAAACAAAAAATAGTAAAACAATTAATGTATATTTGGCATTGTTTGGGAGGAATTTAGCAATTTACTTTTGTAATTTTCATTTTTTTTAACATTTTAAGTGAAAAAAGGACTTATGATTACAACAAAAATAAAATTCTAGGATTGTTAATGCTAATTATGAAATTTAAAGAATATAATATAAAGTGACCTAATAAATAGAGGACTAAATTTTGTAGTCTCACAAATAATAAAATTATAACATTTTTAGCAATTGAATCAAATATAGTAATATAACATATTCAAAAATATTAAAAGCATGTTTGGATACTTTTTTTTAGAAATTATTCTAAAAAATTATTCTTTTTTTTAGTTTTAAAAAATTTATTTTCAAATATAAGAAAAAACAAAGAATAAAAGGTGTTCTAAAGAGTAAATAATAAAATGCTTTATTTAATTATAAAATTGATGCTAAAGATAAAAAAAAAAGTCTAGAAAATATTGAAAAGTTATTTCTATTTTAGAGTTACATATTTGGAATAATAATTTTTAAAAAAAAAATAGATTATGAAAACAATTATTAAATAGGAATTTTTATTTTCTAAGAACAAACTGTCCCAAAGATTCGAATGTTACATTTGTCATAATGGAGTAAAATGAAATGACTATTTTATAATTGTAGTTGGTATGATTTAGAATGAAATAAACATTTCATTTGATAATTATATTTGATATAACAAATATTGTAAGAATAAAATAAAAAATGGGTCAATAACAATAATACACTTAAAAATAAAAATAAAAATATAAAATCAAAATTATCTTCATATGAAAGAAAATATTAACATTTTTTATTTTTTAATAAATAAACACATTTATAATTTACAATCAAACAAGTATATTAATAGCAAAATGATATTATATGTTAAATAAAAATATATTATATGATAAATAATTAAAAATACTCTATTTTAAATTTAATTATCAAAATCATAATTAACATATAATTTTATGTAATAAAAGCATCAAAATTTAATTTATCAAATTTTTGATATTAAATAATTTTATAAAAATATAAAAATATTTTACCTTAAAATTTATTACTAAAAATATAATTGTCAAAATATTTGAGTAGAAAAATATGAAAGATATTATTTTTATTATTTATTAATAAAAAATATTAGAAAATATGAAAAATGTGAGCAATAATAGTATTAAAAAGCCAATCCATAAATGATAGAGATATTATTTTATCACTTTTACTATGAAATGAGAATTTCATCATTTGATGGAATAATATTTCCTAAGCAATGAATATTCCCATTCCATAGTTCTTACTAAATAAACTTTTTTCATTTCATTCCATTATACGAAATGTGCTAGGTATAATCTCACGAAACAAACCCTAATAGAACATTTGATTGAATGGAATAAAATAAAATGACTATTTTATAATTATATTTGGTATGGTAAGGAATGAAATAAGCATTCCATTCCATTTTTATGTTTGGTACAATAAAATTTTAATGAAATAGAAAAAGTGTAGTTAGAGAAAATAATATTCTTATTGAAAAATAATAAATATCTTATCAACTAATTTAATATTATTTAAATTTGATAATATTAATAATAAAAATTGTCATAATTTAAATTATATCATTAAAATTACAATTAACAAAAAAAATCTAAAATAAAAGTATAAAATTTCTAATTTACTAAATTTTTATATTATTTTTTTTGCAAAGAACACAAAAATATCATATTTTATATTTTATTATTAAAATATTTTAATAGAAAAATATTCAAAAATCAAAATTTATTAATAAAGGATAATGTTAGAATATATAAAATATGAGAGATATATGTGTAAAAAAATTAATCCATGACTAAAGAAATAGCACATTCCATTATTTTTGTTATGAAATGGATATTTCATTATTTGATGGAGTGTCCGTTTGTTAAGGAATGAACATTCCTTAAAAAATGAGTATTTCTATCTCATAGTACATACTGGAAATTTTTTTTAATCATTTTTATCCTATTTCATCTAACTAAATGTATATTAATAGCATATTTAATATGATGGAATGAAATGGTAAAAGTTTATTTGATAGATGGAATGATTGTTCTAATTTTTGTGGAATAGATTTTTTATTTTTGTCTCATATTTTTTATATATTTCAATATTATTCTTCATTAATAAATAATAACATAATATTTATTTTTAGTATTATATTATTAAAATATTTTAATAATTATATTTTTAATTATAAAAATAAGATAAACTACCTTTATACAAACAATTGGTTTGTTTTTTTATTATAGAAAATTATTTGTTAATTATAATATTGATAAATATGAATTTTTATGTTTAATTATAAAAAGTTGTAAATAAATAATATATAAAATGATAACATTACTTCTCAATTTTAATTTCATACTTTCTTTTTATTTTTAAGGATAATATTATCATTAATATTTTTTTATTTCATTCATATAATATTTATTGCACTAAATATAATTATAAAATAAAATATTTATTTTATTTTTAAATATATCAAATATAATATAATTATAAAATAATTATTTTATTTCATTCCATTCTATTATAGCTTTATTTGATAATTAACTAATTATATTAGTAATTAATTAATTAAATTAACTATTAATTAATAGTCAATTATATTAATTAATTTGATTAGCTGATAGTATTAGTTATTTATATAAAGATGTTTAGTAAAATTAATTATTTATTATTAGTTATTTTTATATAAAATAACATATAAGAACATATGCATATTTTATAATTTATTTAAGTATTTTTTTACTTTAATAATATTTTAGATTGTAATATATTATTTTTTATATTAATTTTTAAAAAAATTATATCATTATAATTTAATATACTTATTTGATTTTCCTTTAAAAAATGAACAATTATAATTTTTTTAATTAAGAAATAGTTGTAATATTTTAGTATATATATAAATGTTAAAATTTATTTTGTAACCTATTTTTAATATTAATTTTAAAATTCATATGTTTATCATTAAAAATATTGATGAATAAAACATTTTAAGTATAAGAATATATTTTTCATAAATAATATTATCCCATTGTTTCTTTTTTCCCTTAATATATATTATTCTTTAATTCAAAAAATATTATTTGAGAAAAGATTAATAATTTTCTCAATACATTTTTTATTATTTACTATGTAATGAAACATAGATTCTTTTCTTTTTTTTTATACAATTTGATAGAAAGAATATAATTATATTCATATGATTTTTTATTATTATGTAAATATTTTAATATAGTTTTTTATACTTATTTAATTTTTATTTAAAAATAAATAATTATAGTTTATTATATGTATTAAATTTTTCTTTAGAAAAATAAATAAAATTTAGTATTATTTTATTTATCAAAGATTGATATGTAAAAAAATTTATTATTATGGGCAAGAATGTCTTTTTATATATTAAATCTATTTTTTTTAAATTACTCTTTGTAATCTTTTTAAAATAATTGTTTGAGTCCCAATAAATTAACTAAAATAATTTTATTTATTAAATATTTAAATTAATTAATTAATTTAATAAAATAATTAAAGGTGTTCAAATCTATTAAAAACTAATCAAAAGCCATGTACCATTCTTGACGCATGAAAACATTCTAAGGCTTGCCCAAGGTCCATCGTTTGAGCCTTGCAGAGCACGGCCAATCCCAAGTTCTTATAAACTGATGCAAGCTCGCTCACTCAGGTTACTGGTGACGTAGCTGATGCCGTTGATTTCAAGCATATTTATAAAGCAAAGCTCGGAGTTCTGCCACGTGTTGGACGTATAGGTACCTTGAGTTTTAGTTCAAGGCATCATAGAACTGGCCTTCCTTGAGGACAAGAATCGGACGTGCAAACATTTCAAACTGGGCCGTAGATTAGATATATCGAGGGCTACGATTAAATCTAATAAAATCAACGGGTAATATTGTCGTAGGACGATATCGAGAGTGTACTACAGAAACCAATTTTAACGTAGGCAACTCTGCATTTTCCGCGCTCTCTCTGCTGCTTGCTAGGGTTTCAGTTTCAGAGTAGCCGCGCTCTGCTTTTCCCTTTTCCTTCAACTTTGCTTCTTCGCTCCCCAGTCATCACTGTTCTCCGCGTCTCCCACTCCATTCAGAAACTTCGCGTAAGTTTTTTGTCAGTTTATTTGTTATCTTATGTCCAAGGGCCTGTTGATCCGAGTTATTGAATCAGGAATTTTGTCTGGTTTCCTAGATTAACCTGGCTATGTCCGCACGTAATCAGTCAATAACCTGTTATCGGATCTATTTTCATGAATAGTAGTTTGAATTTGTGATTCCTTATTAGCTTGCTGAAAATAGGTAGAAATGAAAGCGAATCCTTTCATACTTTTTGATCTGTGGGGGCTTTTTTTATAGTGTCTGCCGAAGTGTGCTTAAAATCTTCTCTTCTGAGGATTACGAGGCCGTATTTTGTTTCTCCGGATATACTTTGTTCCATTTTCATTCATTGTACATTTATTATGAATTTCATTCAATTGATGGATACTGGGTTTAGGAGAGGTTTAAGTAATACACGGTCCACTAGTGCGTTGTAACCAACTAGATTCGCTTATGACGGCCACTAACGCTGTTGCTTGGATGTTTTCGGTTATCTTTAAATTTTCAGAAAATAGTTTTTATTTTATTTAGTAATATTTTTTATAAATAGATTAGAAGTGGGTTTTTCAAATTTCTGAAGCTTACCCTAATTTGTGAATTTATTCGGCTGACCTATCAGTAGCAAAGAGGTATTTTATTGTTTATATTATAAATTTCTAGTTCTTTGCTATCTTGAAATGAATTACTATCTTTATTTATTTATTTTTGGTCACACTCTCACTGATGTCCATTGTTGAGTTCTATTTCTAATGAGACGTTAGTTGTTTGTCTTTTAGATAGCTGATAGATGTATGCTCTCCTTTTTTTTCCCTTCCTGTGCATTCGAGGTATGGTGGGTGATATGCTTGTCCTTTTCAATTAAATAACTGGATTGGTATGCTCTAGGTTCAGATGGCCATGGAAGTTACTCAGATTCTTTTAAATGCACAAGCGGTGGATGGCACTGTACGCAAACAAGCTGAGGAGAATCTAAAACAATTTCAGGAACAAAATCTCCCCAGCTTCTTGTATTCTCTTGCTGGGGAATTGGGAAATGATGAGAAGCCTGCAGAGAGTCGGAAGTTAGCAGGTTTAATCCTAAAAAATGCTTTGGATGCCAGAGAACAACATAGGAAGATAGAATTTGTCCAGAGGTGGTTGTCACTGGACTCAACTGTGAAGGCTCAGATTAAAGCATTATTGTTAAGGACCCTTTCTTCGCCTTCTTCTGATGCTCGATCAACTGTATCACAAGTTATTGCAAAGGTTGCAGGTATTGAGTTGCCTCACAAGCAGTGGCCTGAACTAATAGTATCCCTCTTGTCAAATATTCATCAGCTTCCTGCTCCTACTAGGCAGGCAACTCTTGAGACTCTCGGTTACATCTGTGAAGAAGTCTCCCCTGATGTGGTAGATCAGGACCATGTAAATAAGATACTGACAGCTGTTGTCCAGGGCATGAATTCTTCAGAAAGCAACAATGATGTTAGACTTGCTGCTGTTCGAGCATTGTACAATGCATTGGGTTTTGCTCAGGCAAATTTTTCCAATGATATGGAGCGTGACTACATCATGAGAGTTGTTTGTGAGGCTACCCTCTCTCCTGAATTGACAATTCGGCGAGCTGCTTTTGAATGTCTGGTTGCCATTTCCTCAACATACTATGAAAAGTTGGCTCCATATATCAAAGATATATTCAACATCACTGCGAAGGCTGTGAAGGAAGATGAGGAACCAGTTGCATTACAGGCAATTGAATTTTGGAGTTCAATATGTGATGAAGAAATAGATATATTAGAAGAGTATGGGGGTGATTTTAGTGGGGATTCTGATATTCCTTGCTTTTACTTTACAAAGCAGGCACTTCCTGTTCTTGTCCCTATGTTATTGGAAACACTACTGAAGCAAGAAGAGGATCAGGATCAGGATGAAGGGGCTTGGAACATTGCTATGGCTGGGGGCACATGCCTGGGCTTGGTTGCACGGACAGTTGGTGATGATATTGTTCCTTTGGTAATGCCATTTATTGAAGAGAATATAACAAAACCAGATTGGAGGCAGAGGGAGGCAGCCACTTATGCCTTTGGCTCCATTCTGGAAGGTCCATCCCCTGATAAACTTGTACCCCTTGTAAATGTTGCTCTGAATTTCATGCTCACTGCTCTGATGAAAGATCCAAATAACCATGTGAAGGACACTACTGCATGGACTCTTGGACGAATGTTTGAATTCTTGCATGGGTCAGCTTTGGAGACACCAATCATAACCCAGGCAAACTGCCAACAGATTATCACTGTGCTACTTCAGAGCATGAAGGATGTTCCCAATGTTGCTGAGAAGGCATGTGGTGCTCTTTATTTTCTTGCCCAGGGTTATGAGGATGCTGGATCTTTGTCCTCTCCATTGACACCCTTTTTCCAAGACATTGCTCAGTCTCTTCTCACTGTGACTCACAGGGAAGATGCTGGAGAATCACGTCTTCGTACGGCAGCCTATGAAGCCTTAAATGAGGTTGTGAGGTGTTCTACTGACGAGACTGCTCCAATGGTTGTGCAACTGGTTCCTCTTATCATGATGGAGTTACACCAGACTCTTGAGACCCAGAATATTTCACCCGATGAAAAGCAGAATGAGCTACAGGGCTTGCTCTGTGGTTGCTTGCAGGTTATCATACAGAAGCTAGGTTCATCTGAACCTACAAAATACCACTTTATGCAGTATGCTGATCAAATGATGGGCCTGTTTTTGAGAGTATTTGCTTCTCGAAGTGCCACATCCCATGAGGAGGCTATGCTTGCCATTGGTGCCTTGGCTTATGCAGCAGGCCATGATTTTTCTAAGTATATGCCTGAATTTTACAAGTATTTGGAGATTGGTTTACAAAATTTTGAAGACTACCAGGTATGTGCTATTACAGTTGGTGTGGTGGGTGATGTATGCAGGGCCTTGGAGGATAGAATATTGCCTTTCTGTGATGGGATAATGACCCAGCTCCTTAAGGATTTGTCAAGCAATCAGCTCCATCGATCAGTGAAACCTCCGATTTTTTCATGCTTTGGAGACATTGCCTTGGCCATAGGGGAGAATTTTGAAAAGTACTTGTTATACGCGATGCCTATGCTTCAGAGTGCTGCTGAGCTGTCAGCTCATACATCAGGTGCTGATGATGATATGACAGAGTACACTAATTCTTTGAGAAATGGGATCTTGGAGGCTTACTCGGGGATATTCCAAGGATTTAAGGGATCCCCGAAGACCCAGCTGTTGATGCCATATGCTCCTTATGTTCTCCAGTTCTTGGATAGTTTGTACATGGGAAAGGACCTGTAAGTAAATTTTTATATATGCCCATCCCATTTGCTTTTGAACTTCACATTTAATTCATTGCTTTTTTTTTCCTCAGTGATGATGTTGTGACTAAGTCAGCAATTGGTGTGCTTGGAGATTTGGCCGATACATTGGGCAGTAGTGCTGGGCCCTTGATTCAGCAATCTGTGTCCAGCAAAGATTTCCTGAAAGACTGTTTGTCATCTGATGATCATTTGATTAAAGAATCTGCTGAGTGGGCAAAGTTAGCAATCAGTCGAGCTATTTCATTTTGAGGCTATAGCTACTATATGGATCCTAGTTCTTGCATACATCTGCTTGTTATGCGATGGGCTTCTGAATTGCATACCATGGGTCAGGTCATCACCATTTTTTGGGGACGGGTGTTTGGGTTCTTTGACTGTCTGCATATCATATCAGCAACATGGAGTCTGCTTTTTCATTTTCCTTTTAATTTATTGTCTATGAGGAAGTCAGATGGTGACCATTCTTTCTGCTAACTTGGCAGAAACCGGGTCAATGGTTTTTTTGGTTTTGAGGTCTTTTTTTTTTGGGGGGGGGGGGATATTCTATTGCCAATGCAGGCGTGAGTATTTTAATTTGCTTGGTGTTGATGGCCGGGATGGTGCTGGGTTAAGGAAGTTAAGGAGGGGTACAGTTTGTCATTTGCTTGTCTTACTATTTGCTGTAGAGTGAAACAATGGTCGTAGCATCATCTGTTTGGAATAGGTAATGCAAAACATACTTGCTGTTCCCTGAAATTAGTCATTTTTTCCCACCGGTCTTCCCGATCAGGTTATTATTTTCATTTCAAGTTGTTTATCTTTAACATGTATGAATAACGTGTTGGGGGATGGGGAATGAATAATTATTATGGGTTTTTAATTCTTCGTAAATGTTAGATGGAGATGTAATTTGCATGTTCGGTAGTTTTTGTAATTTCGTAACTTCATGTTTCCTTTGAAAATTTTTGTGGAACTTGTAAAGGGTTTGGGGCATAGCTTCTACCTTTTACCTTGTGCCTATAAATTTTGGGACTAGTCGGAAGCTGATTGGTAGTCGTTTGGATGGCTATTTTATTTACATTGATGTTTTAATTTGTGTTGGTATTATCATCAGTTGAAGTGTTGTCTTTCCGTACACTAGAAGACAGGATATGGAGGTTGAACACTTGAGGACACTTATTTGAATGTTGGTTATGCTGTGCTGTTGTTAGGAAGGCACTTTGTTATGTTGGGATCTATGCAATATCTAAGTAATATATGTATAATCCCTCCTCTATTGTCGGTTTTCTCCTTGTCACTGGACTCTGTCAGAACTCGGGAGCACAGAAAAGCAAGGTCCTTCGGAAAACCACATTGATCCCAACCCAATGTTCTTTGCGCGGTGCAAGGTGAAGGAATGATGTAGAAATGTGTGCTTGCTTTGCTTTCATTAGCCCTAAACGGGTCTTCCAAGTTCTTGCATGGGGATTGGTGCTAAGAAATCCATGCGTGCCTCAAACGTCCAAGTCAACCTTATATTTAAGTGGTTTCCTTATTGTCAATTATGTACTAGAGATGTACATGGGCTAAAGGGATAAGCCCGCCTGGTAAAGATATAGGATTTGGAATTTTTTTGGTTTGATAGGCTTATTGAATTTTTTTTTTCGATCCGATTATTGAGCCGGATTTGTGATTTGAGTTTTTTTTTTTTGGCTTGATAAATCCGTTGGGTTATTTTTTTGCCCAGTTATTAATTAGGCTCAGCCTGGTTTGTCCGATTATATTGATTAATTTTTTATAATATAATTATATATTAAAAATGATAGATAATTATTTTTATTAAGAAAATTAATTTGATATAATTAAATATATTATATATGTAAATGTTATATTATCTCTTTAAGTATATATATTTTTATTTAAAAATTAATTTTTTATCTAAAAAAAATTAATTTTTTCGGATTATTGGATCGAGTTTTCGGATTATATATTTCAAAAATCAAGTTGGGTTGAGCTTCATCCAGAATTATTACTTTTTTTACAATTTGGCCTGGCAGCTTGGCTCGTAGTTCAACCGGCTTGACTCATGTATATGTCTATTACGTGTCTCGTTCTTTTTTGTGTTGCTTTTGTAAAACATGTTCTTCCTGGGGACTCCGTCAATTAGACTGAGGGGGCTGTTTTTTCTCTGATCCAAGCACTGCTTTTACCTTTTTTTTTTCTTTACAAATCGTGAAATTATTTTCACAATTTTAATAATCACTTAGTTTTAATGTTGTAATATTTATCATAGTAAGCAATACTATTCAAATTCCAATAAGAGAATTAGAAATATTTTACATTTACCCCTTATTTGATAAGATTAAAAATAATATTTTATTTAATTTTTAAATGAATCTTTTTAAAAAATGATATTTGAGTTTAAACAAATAAGGATTTTATTTCATTTATAATTCTTATTTTAATTACATTTGTATTATTATGAAATTCATTTAATTTAGTAAGAATTTTATTAAAATTTCATTTAGCTAAAATATTTTATAAAAAAGTTTTACCATCTTTCTAGTATTATTTTATTATAATATTATTAAAATTTATTTTTTAATTAAATTTTATATATTTTTGAATATATTTTAAATAAAATAATTGATTTAAAAATGAATTGAAATTATTTTTTCTAATAAAGTTATTAAATAATAGAGTTTATTTGTAAATTGAAATTATTACTATAGAAATGAAATTAATTTTAAAAAAATTATATAGCAAACGAAGCATTAAAGTTAATGGCCTAGATTTCAAAGCTTTGTAATTATCTAAAGAATTACGATCGATAATGAAATCCTTAAAATGTATTTTTTTTAATAAAATTTCCAACTTGTAAATGTATACAAACATTTTTAAGTGCGTATAAAAATAAAGTCCTTTACCTAATTGTAGTCTATCTTGATAATTGTTTGAGTTAATTTATGTTTGCATCCATAAAAAATTTGAAATATCTCATTTAGTTTTCAAAGGATTTTAGTTTCAATTAAATTTTAAATGTTTTAAAATTGAAGAGGATTATGTTACATCATTGATATAACGGTGTACTAGTGTATTATTATATTTAATTTTATACTAATTTTATATTTTTTGAAAGTTAAATTTAACACAATTTACAATAATATATTAATAATTGAATATGATAGTACATCACTGCATTAATAGTGCATTGTAATCATTTTCTTTTAATTATTTCAAAGTTTTCTTATTGTTTATCATGGCCTTCTTTTCAACAAAGTACAACGCACAAATTTTTATTGCTTCGCTTTTGGCTACCTCCAATTTCTAATTTTTCTTCGATTTAGTGAAGGCCTTATTTTCATTGTTTTACCCTTATATTTCTTCTCTTTTTCTACAGCGGGCATAGCATATTCAGAATCTTCTTGTATTCTCATATTGTTAGTATGGACCCCTATATGGTATCTTATCACAATCTTTTGCATTTTTTGACTTCAAAAAAATTACATTTCTCCTAAGTATGCAAATAGTATTGGGATACTCTCTTCTTGGCTGTCATTTGACATAGTTGAGCTATTTTAGATAGTTTTATGTTGCACTAAGGTTGAACCAGATAGATATAATCCTTTGGAGTTTTTCCAGCAAGCTTCACAATTAAGGATCGATACGAGTTGAGTGGAGTCAAGTTACGAACTAGCATGATTCTACTTAAATGAAGATATTCACTTTCTAAACGTGGCTTGAATTAAGCTTGTGAATTGTTTGTCTCCAATTGATAGCTCATTTAATCTAATCAAATAAAACAATATCTTTAGTAAGTAAATATGACTTAAAATGAACTAACCTAATTTGTATTATTATTATTATTGGCTCATTAACTTAATTCATTAGGTTCATTTAGCCTAAAATACATAAATGGATACTATTTAAATTCATTTAAATACATTACGTAATATATAATATTATATTAATATCATAATTGATTTCATAAATATTAGTATCTACATTTATAAATATAATTAACTTATCAAGTTAGTTTATGAACCAAATGATCCACTAATCATAAATCGAATTTGATTGATGTTCTAACCTTTTAAAGTTTAAAATATTTTTTAAATATTTTTTCATGAAAGTAATAAATTAATATAAAGAGATATGCAATAAAATTATGTAGATAATAATTAATTGTTCAAATCGATTTTAAATAAGGAATTTGTATGATTTAGTTGAGGAAAATTGGATGAAATAAAAAGCTCTAAAAATTAAAAGAGTTTAAAAATAAGTATATGAATATAGAAGAAATTTAAGACATTTTCAAAAATACCCCTTTGTTGTTTCCCCTTTTCCTTTAAAACTTCATCCTCTCCTTCACTTTTTGTTTTCTCCAAATCCTTAACCCTTCTTTCATAGTCTTTTAATCTTTTCTTCATATTTCTCTTCAACCAAACAAAAAAGTAGCCAATTTTCATCAAAATTTTTATATAATCAAGGTGAGGGCATCTAAATCTCAATTAATACTAAGGCCCTCTTCAATTTTTTCTTTGGATTTGGTATAATTCAAACATTTAATCTCAAAAAGCGAAACTTGAACCTTAATATCAAGCTTGTTGGTTTTGCATGATTAGAAACCACTAACCCTCAATGTTAGCCTTGAAATATCTCTTAAAGAGAGTAAACATCATAACCTTAACTTAAAGATTTAATAGGAATAATTTGGATTGAGTTGAGATTTTGAGGCTTCTTATTATTATATAGAAAATATGTTGATTTATGATGTTTAATTTGAGTTTGATGTTGAAAATGATATAAATGAGATGATGTATATATGTATTAATGATTTGATGGGTTTATGGCCTAATAAATGAGCCTAGTTGAAATTTATGGTGGACAAACATGGTATTCACGTTGAATTTTACAAAAAAATTCAAGTAGTAGTCAACTATGTGCTAAAGGTCTAGCTTTTGGGCAAGCATAGTTGACTAAGATGTTGTAAATTTGATCTCTAACCTTTTGTAGTTGACTACATAGTCAACTAAGCTACTAAAGAGTTACTCTCGAGACTAAATAATCGACTATAAGTTATTAAAACTACTTTTAACTACTTTAGTCGATTATATAATTAATTATAACCCTGTCTTTAGAGAGTTCATAATTGACTACAAGCCTTGTTTGTTTACTATTTGGAGGGCTATAATTGACTATGCCCTAAAGATTTGTTTTTGGGTAGTGTATGGTTGAGTATATAGTCAACTATTACCTTATATTCTTTATAATTGATTTTTATCAGACAACGAAGAATAATATTAGTTTTTTTATGTTAAAATACGAGTGTTATGCAATATATATGATGATGAATAGTTGGTGTGTGATTATGGAATAAGACATAGAAGTTTTGGTTTATAAAATGCTATATGAATTAAATTAAATTGTGATGTTTGAATTTGATGCATGCTAATGATTGAGAAAAATTGATATGGAGGCCTATTGATGACAATTGTATATTGAACTAGATTTCATAAACATTTGTAAAGAGATAAAGTAAACTTTAAAGGGATCAGATTAGGTTTGTGAAAGGATAAAGATGATTAGATCATAAGGAAATTTACTTACTTTTTCACATTGATTGCTTATAAAGTGCCATTGAATTGATGTTTCTCATTTAGGACTGTTATGAATTATTAATATTTTGTATGCTAAGTTATGAGATGTGAATCAAGTGAACTTATGAGCTCTATTATTATTATTATTATTATTATTATTATTATTATTATTATTAGTTAATGTTATGCTATGATTGCTAATGAATAAGTTGGTATTGTTTAAGATAGATGTTGTGGTTAAAGAAGGGTAAATTTGGTAAATAACAATTTAATATCCTTAAATTTTATTAATACTAGGATATTTACTTATTAAATCTTGGATTCACCTGTCTGTGTCTTTATTTTTCAAATTTAAAAGTTAAACCTTCACTATCACCACCTTAAAGTTGAACTTTCTGAAAGCTCTTATTACAACCAAAGGCAACAATGGATATTTGTCACAAATAGGTATTTTGGGCCTTATTTGTATAAGGTTAAGGATAGAGGGAACTTATTTGGTCTAGAGCTAATTAGGTCAGCTTATTTTCAAAATTAGATAGATTATAAGTCAACCTAACTTCTCTTCATTTTAGAATCATTTTGATAAATGAAATTCTATCATTCCTCTTTTACTTGCATGATTATATTCCTCTAATATTTCATATGTGATTTGGTACACTAATATAGAAGATAGGTTAAACTAGTGGAAATTGGATAATTAGGTTTCATATTGACCACGACTAGGGTTGAGTCATGACTATTTATTTAGCAGACAAAGTAATTGTTCAAGTTCAAATTCAACTTATTTAGTTTATGAATCCAATTTAACGACCAAGTCTTTTAATTAAATCATAATTGGTTATGAGTTGGCCCAATTTATCTCTAGTTTTGATCACAATTAATCGTTATCTTTGCCACCTTTGGTGGTCAAAATATTGGTTTACGGATTTCAATTTATAAAATAGAATTTAATTTATTTAATTTTACCAAATAGAGATTTTAGAATTTACATCAATTATTTTCATTTGAGGTCCACATGAATTATAAATATTCATGTTAGATATAATAATTTTCATTAGATCCATGTGAAGCTATCCTTTAATTCCAATTTTGAAGGCTAATAGCAAGATGACTCTGCGATAACGTTGAAACATTTAGAAATAAATTAACGCTAAAAATTTTTCATGACTAAATTGAGATATTTCAAATTTTTTGAGGAATATTAATTTACCTTTTTTTTGTTAATAGTAACTAATAATCACATATTCATCCGACGAAAAGCACTTTTTGAGTAAAAGTTTGCCCGACCAATTGTCTAAAACAAGAATCTCAAATTATAGTGCCGGAATTAGCTAACAATTATTTCAATAAATTTAGGATTTGGATGTTTGATGTTAAAAATAAGATATTTATTTTTGAAATAAAGAATTTACAAAAAGAGGTCGATATGATTTTAGCTAGGAGGTAACTTTTGCGATATACAAAGACAGCTTTCATGTGGTAGTTCATTGTAGGTAATTTTTTTTTCCGTCAGACAATAGCTAGTGAGAGCATTTACTAAAATATGTTGAATTATTTATATAAAATAAAGATAAATAATGAAAGATTGACAATCATAGTCCAGATACAGGTAGAAGTGTATTTAGGAATTGTTTGATGTATGATGTTGATGATACCAAAGAGTAAGATTAATTAGTTGAGTAAAGATATATGTATTAAAAATTAAATTTGAAATTAAATTTTGAATGAAAATTAATAACTGTTATAAGGTAGTGGGATAAACTTATAAAATTTAATTTAATAAATATAAAAAATTAAAATATAATTTTAAAATTTATAATATTTTGCTAATTAGATTTGTATACGAAAATTGGGGTAGATTGTAGCTAACCTAGCTATAACTGTAAGTGGATCAAATCTTGTAAATATTACAGATTTTATTATTCTCAAGGTGATTATTTTCCCTCTTTGTTTGACGAAATTAAAAGCTTCAATTAATATCTTCACTTTTACTAACTGCAAAAACTGCCAATGCCGGCGGCAGATGTCAGCACCAAATAAATCTCTTGGGTGGGTGGGTAGGCTTAATTATGGAACATATGCTTAATGCTTAACTAAATTCAAAGGCAATTTTATATTTTTTTAGTTTTGAGATTTTCGCAAACTTAACATTATTGATAGGATTCTTGTGACAATATCAACAATTTCCTTGGATTGCGTGTGTGACATATATATTCGTTAAGAATTGTCAAAAGAGGGTGTGTGAGATTGGTTAATCCAACTTTTTCTTGATTAATTAATTAATCATATATAAAGATACCGTTGAATTGCCATCTGGTGGAGAGTGTGGCCGCCCGACAACCTCACCTAACGTTATCTTATGTTCCGAGATGAAGCATCCATTGTCAATGAGAATGTGATGTGTTTGTGCGGTGGACTCCATGCAGTTAAAGAAAGCTCCACTCAAAGCTCATGAAAACTTACCGGAACAATAAAATATTTTTATTTGTTTTTTCGTATAGAAGAGGTATACGATTCTTTTATGGAAAGATTATAATATATTATTAATATAGTAATATAAATAATGTATTATTAAATTTGACTATATATTAAATTTATTATTTTAAAAATTAAATTTGATACGTTATACAATAATATATCAATAATTAGATTTAATGATATACCTAAATACCAATATATTAGTGATATACTATAATCTTTTCTTTTTTTAATTATATTATTACACAATTATAAATAAGCATCGATCAAAACTAATATCAACATCTATCTTAATGTAGTGATATTTTGAAATTACATAAGAATTTAAGATGACAGATTATAAATATAACTAATATTTATACAAAAGTGGTGACATTATTAAAATATAGAGAAATTATAACATGTTGATATTATAAATAATTGATGTTTTAACATTGTAAAAAAGTTTAGTAAAAAGAGCAAAAAATTAATATATTGAATTTTCATTTAACAAACATTTAAATATGACATTTACGAGATTATAAGAAATTATCACATCTTAAAATGTTTATTGTGTACATAATTATCATTTAAATGGCATTTCAAGCATCTTATTTTGAAATGTAACACATTTAGATGTTAGTTTGGGATTTAACCGATGTTTAATAGTATGACAATTGCCAATTTAATTAGAAACTACTAATACATAGGATATCAATTTTAATTAATAATCAAGGTTTATTGTTTTTCATTATAACTTTAAATATCGTTCTACTCATTTTCCATTTAAGACATTTATGAGATATGTTTGTAGTGAATTTTGTTGAAACAACCAATCCATTCTTCAATTTTTTTTTTAGAGAATAGATGCATTGTTTCAAAAAGTTTTGTAACACATTAATAAATTTTCATTCAGTCTCTAATTGTATTGTTGAGACCTTACTATTTATAGAATTAATATAAATTTTTGGCTCACTCTTCAATATTTTGGCTGCTAAATTTGAAATACTGCTCATCATATGGAGCACTTTCATTAATTCTGGCAACATCAAAGAATGACAAGAACTACTACCATATAATTTGCGATATTTCTAAATGTGTAATAAGAGTTAAAGACTAATAGAACTTTCTACAAGAGGGATAAGGATTTTGAAGTTTTCAGCAATATCTTTCTAACTCACTATTTCCAATCTAAAGCCTTTAGCAATTCTCCATTTTCATCGCTAAGTTTTGCATGAAAGAACTGGATTACCTTTAACTCTTTCTTTCATACCCTTGTAATTAAAATAGAGAAAATTAAACAATAAATGGGAATTTGCATCAAAGATAATGATTTTGATACAATTGTATTGTGTAGTTTAGACGTAATTGTGTATTAATGATTTAGTGGATTTTTTGTGAAATACATATATATGTAATAATTTGAAAAAAATTCAATATAAATTTATAAAATTATTTTACTTTTTTCTTATCTATTTGTATTTTTATAATAAATTATTCAATAATAATTAAATTTTACTTTGAATTTATATAATTAGTAGTTGGATTATAAAGTTTACCTAATAAAAGACATTGAAACATAAATAATTTTCTATTAAAAATAATTAAAAAATGCATTTCTTTTTATAGTTGCAATTATAATGTAAATATATAGAGAAATTAATAAAAAAAACTTTCCAATGAAAATATTTCAATTTTCTTTAAATAATCAACATTTAAATAACTTATAACATTGGTTGTTTATAGACATCAAAAGATATTTCAAATATCTTTAATGAAGAGATGACAAACTTTAATATGTCAATTTTAGATTTAATCAACATTTAAATGAATGGCATTTACAAGGTTATAGGGAAATTACAAAAACTTAAAGCATCAATTTTGTCGTTTAAGGCCATTTCCATTGTCATGACAATTCATATCAAAAGTTCAAATGTCAATTATGTTCTTAACTAATGTCTTGAGGTATGATAACTGTCAATTCCATAGGATATAAATCAAACCCAAGATATCAATTTTCTATTAATAACTAATATCAAGTTTTTGTATATTGCTTATAAATTTTACTTTCATTGCTAATTAGAAACATTTTAGTAAAATTTTAACTTCTATTATCTAATTCAAGAGTTTGGGTTGAACATGAAGATAGTCTATCATCCATTTCATGTAACATATTTAGAGATTTTACAAATCTTGCTGAAGAACTTACCTTCTTTGATATCTTTGGTTTCACACATTGGCAAGGACTAGCCAATATGTGAAATTAGAGATATCAGAGGAAGTAAACATGTTGCTTGAACTTGATAATGTTGAATCGATGATCTATATCCTCTAACTCAGAATTCTTATAGCAATATGTAAAAATTGTAATTATTTACTAAAATCAAAATTAAAGGATACCCAATTTTTTCATTGTAAGGATGAGACAAATTTGTATAGGGATGTTATAAAGAAATTATGAACAGAAAATAATTCCAAATGTATATTGTGTAAATTTATTGTAAATGATAAATTAGTTGTTCATTGTAGATTATTGTAGATTATAATGATTTCAGTATATATGTTGATATAATAATAAAAAATTAAATAAAATTATAAAATATATTTTTGTAATAGATTATTTTCTTTTCTCTTGTGTTTCTATATTTATATTTAATTTGTTGTTATTTGTATATATCTAATTATATAATAATAGTAGTGTTATGTAAAGAGGAATTTTAATATTATCGATTTCACTTAATTTATACTTCATTTATAAAATTAATTAGTTCAAAAAATAATTTTGATATTTTTATAAAATTTATAAGCAAATTATAAAATTGTTGCTTTAAAGATTAAAAAAATAGTTCATTAAACAAAAGATGTTTTTTTTTCTATAAATAAATGCTAAAGTATTATAGTTTGTTAATTAATAATTGACTTTGAATATTATTTAGTATGATGTCATCATCTTATTATAGATAATGATGTTTTATGATAAACCCAACGCCTAATAGCCAATAAGGTTTACTTAAACTAACATTATATGTCAGTATTTTTTATTAATTGCATGACAACTAATATGACATTACTTTGTACTATTATTCATACCATCAAAAAATGCAAATTGATTGGCAAGAAAATGAAAATAAAAAATAAAAAATTAGTAATGCCATTTATAGAATTAGGATTTCTTTAATTTTAAAAGCCTAAGATGAACTCCAAGAGAATTATGAAGCACAAAATTTTCTTCTATTTTTTATGTGAAAGCAAGGTACATTCTCTGTGGATTTTTAAAAGTTCTAGAGTTAGAAGTATAAATATAATAATGGAATCCTTAAGTGTGGTTTAAGAGAAAAAAAAATGAGCATTTTTCATGAATTATTTTAGCAGGATAAAGAGAGCCTTTTGCAATGATTCTTGATTAGAATTTTTTGTGTTCCTTTTATACACATAGGGAGATAGTGGCATAGGTAATAAGTGATAATTCATGGGCTTGGATCAAAATCCATTATATCATGAAATTTATGATAACTAATGTTACACTTCTTAGGAAATTAAAAATAATTAAAATAGATTTGTGTATGGAAATAAATATTTGATAGTGATAATAGTTTATAAAATAAGAATTTTTTTGAGAATTAATATGATTTTATGGAAGAATATGAAGTAAATTAGTAAGGTTAGATAAAATATTTAAAGGTTAGAGTGTAGTGAGAATTAAGTAAGTGTGTATAGAGCGGATTTAGAAAGTCTTTTTTTTTATTTTTCCCTTTAACATTTAGAAAATTCCTAAACAATCTTTGCACCTAATAAAAGCCCATTAACTTTTAAAATTCCATTTCATTTAGTGATCAACTATCAACTTCTTCTTATCATTCTTCCTCAGCTTTTTCTTCTTTAAATTCTAGCAAGATTCAAATAAGGAATTCAAGTTATCATATGAGATTCTTAGCTAAACTAAGGTATTTTTTTTTTAATTCAGAACTTTTAAATGTTACTTCTTGCATTTTTATTCTATGGTTGTAACGGTGGTGATGTTCTTAGATTGAGAGGAAAGCTTTCTAAAGTGTATAAGGATGCCTAGATTTAGAAAAGAGAAGGTTAAGTGCTTCACAAGCAATTGTCAAAGAAGGAGAAGGATTATTGAGCTTTTGTGAATAAATATTTGAAAACTAGTGCTGACGCTCAATTTTTCATAAATGGGGCTGGTCAGGTCTGAATTGATGTTGAGATAGCTTTTAGTGTCGATTTTTAAGCTATATTTAACCAAGTGTATCCATAGGATTGTAATCTTCCTTTTGATTGCTTTGATTCTCATTATAGTGTTGAAATTGTAGTAAGGAAACTAAATGTAATTTATGTGGCATAATACCTTGAAGCTTTAATCAAGGAGGCTTTAATGAAAAAGAATGACAAAATGGGTGTTAAAGATGAATCCCCCTACCAAGTATTTATAATTTTTTTAAATGTACATACTTATGTATATTATAAATAGAATTTTCTTTGAATTTATAAATTTTGCAATTGTACTAAAAATGAAAATGTATTTATATTTAGGCTCAAATAGCCTTACTTGTAAGAGAATTTTAGGGATAATACTGCTTTACATACTTAAAATTAAGAGGAGTGGTTTCTAAACCATTTTTGTGATTAAATAAAACATAGTATCCACTAGAATTCACTTAACTAATTATATAGGATCTTTCCTACATTAATGTAAATTTTAAAGCATGCATACCTTTCAAGATGTGTTTTGCAGTTTTAAAGACTTGATTTTTTTACATGAAAACTTTAGAGTTTCCTTATCTTATGATAAGCTTTAATAATTCTTTTGACATACACAACATGTGCCTTTTGAGCTCTTTGTCTCTTTTCTTCCATTATTTCAACCCAAAGCCAGTGAAGGTCTTGTATTTCTGCTTTTAAAGCCGACTATGGGCTTTGCAATGCCAATTCTATTAGTACCACAACTTTTATTTTATAAACCAAAGAAAATGATGTTGTTTGAGTTAGCCCTTTTATAAGTGTTCTGTAGTTCTATAAGGCTTCTTGCATATGATCTACCTATTTTTGATAGTTAGCATTGACCATTTTTATTAGGATCCATATCATGGTTTTATTTGTTACCTTAACTTGTCTATTCCTTTATGAATAATAGGGACTTAATCTATCATGCATAATCTTGTATTTCTTTATTAAAGTTCTAAACATTTTGTTAATAAAAGGGATATTCTTATTAGAGATTGTTTTTCTTGGAATTCCAAACTTATATATGATGTTTCTTTGATAAAATTTGCCACCATTTCATCTTGTGCCAACCTTAAAGTTATAACTTCTACTCATTTGGTGAAGAGTATTTTTTTTTACTAATATTCAGATTTTTCCATTTAATATTGGTCTTATATGGCCGATAAGATCAAATGCCTATGTATTGAAAGGCCAGAAGGTGCTTAGTGGATAAAGTTCAACAAGGAAGGTGATGAACACGTCACAACATATTTGAAAATTGATATTACTAGTTAATAAAAAAATTATAATATGAGGTAATAATTAAGTTGAACCTCTAGTAATCCACTTGATATTATTATTTCACTACAATTTACTAACAAATCAAATACAAATCATATTCAAATAGAATAAAAATAGAATAAAATGGAAATGTGCAATATGGTATGTAATAAGAAAAATGAAACTAACTGAATACAAATAAGACAAGATGCAATTAATCGAAATAGAATGCAATTAGGGGGTTTTGATTTAAAAATTAAGCAAAATGAACTAAAAAAATAAAATAAAAAAAGAAAACAAAATAATGGAAAATTAGTGCAACAAAACAATTAATCCAAAGATTTGAAAGCTTTTGTATGGATTAATTACATATCAAATATATTTAACAATTCTAATTAATTTTTTAATCTTAAATTATCTAAAACTTTTGCAATAATTCATGAATTCTATACTAGATAACTATTTTAAATTTGATAAATTAAGATTAGTAAAAACCTATAAAGCTAGATCGAAATTAATTTGAAAATAGAATTTAACTAAATTGAATTATTAAATTAAAAACTTCTTATTTAGTCTTTCAAATTTTGTTTCTATATGAAAAATAGTGATTAACTAATTATAGTTCAATATAAGAATAGCTAAAGATCAAAAGTCATAAGGTTGAATACAAATTATACCAAATTAACATTTAA
This sequence comes from Sindora glabra, assembly GCA_020226215.1. Lineage (NCBI taxonomy): Eukaryota > Viridiplantae > Streptophyta > Magnoliopsida > Fabales > Fabaceae > Sindora > Sindora glabra. The sequence goes on along the minus strand of CM035225.1, from coordinate 135,391,972 downwards.
TTCATAGAATTTCAAGTAATCAGTATAAAAAATTAAGGAAAAATATTAATTAGGAAAAATTAATATTACAAATTATATCTCATAATTCAAATAGAGATGATCTTTAAATTTCTTAAATTAATAAAAAATTTAACCTTTTATGGCTAAAGAAGAAGAAATTCAGAAAAGATAGAAAAATTATCTAGTGTTATTGTGGAATTATGTAAAAGTGTTCTTACTTTCAATGCATAATCTTATATTTGATTTGTTATCCTTTAAACCAAATGGACCTGAATTATATGCCTCTTTGGGTTACAAAGAATAGAATCTTATTAATTTTAAAAGACTAGAACCTAATTTACAAAATAACGTAATACAAGAATTATTGTAATGAAATCTTGTAAGTCTAACTTCAAACCAATATAAGACTACTAGGATTACATGATTTTAGTAAACTTAAAACATGAAAGTTATAGGGTTGGACCTTTGGAAGCTTTAGGAGCTAGTTTTACTTTGATTGGACCTTTAAAGGTTTGAATATGGCCTAAAAATAAAAATTGGCTTAGCTTGGACAGAAATAAAACTTCAACTTGTTGGCTAAATTAGACCTTCTTAACATCCGAATTAGGATTTGGCCAATATAAAAATTATAAAGGTTCCTTTAAAATTTTCAATAATATAAAGATTAGCTAAATTTGATATCTAAAACTTAAGATATAGCCAAAGACTTGAAATAGTATAAAAATCCAATATTAACTAAATAATTTTAAAATATTGTAAAACTAACCTCAAATCACATAATAAGACTAATTCCATAAAACGAAACATAGGTAACATACTAAAAGACATAAAATAAGAGAAAATGATATAGATAAAATCTTGTACATTAAAAGATATAGATTAGGTTCCCATAAATTTAACAAGGCTTACACTGGTGAATACAGGTTAGAGCATATTACCTTGTGGTGGTTAGTAATAGCCTAGGCAAAGGAGCTCATGGTGCAAGTTTTTTACACCTTGGTGTTCCTCACAATCTCCTTAATACACTTTTCTAAGAATAATATACTATTTTCTCTTGTTTAAGCACTTCATCGACTTATTATTCATTTCTTTTCTGTATAAGATCCTACCTTTTATAAAGTACCTTGTTACTTTCTTTCTAATTTTAGTAGTTCTTTTTTTTAGGGGGTTAGTGGGAAGAGTTCCCATTAGAAGATATTATAAGTACCTTTCCCTCTAATCCCTTTCTATAATGGCTCTTACCTCAAATCGTTAGGTTGTGCATCTTATACAAGTAGTTTGAAAGGGCATTATAATCTACTTTCATAAAGGGCTAAAAGTGTCCTTAACATTATATGTTCCTATGCAAGTGTGATCTTTCCTCGTTTTAACTATCATCATGGACTATTGACATTATTATATTCCTTTGTTCTTTCATAATGCACTTCATTATTATTTATTCTGGATCACATTTGTAGACAATGTCATTCATCAACTGATAGTCTTAAAGAATTTTCATTAAGGCTGTTTCTGGATTACTTAATTCTTTTAAGATAGGAATTCTCCAATTATCCTGAGTTTTAGGTAAACTTTGTTGATTAAAAATGATATTAGATTGTTAATATAGCTTGATGACAATTTTGTTAGGAATTCGGATTATCATATATAGCAGAAATTCAAAATTTAATCCGAATTCTACCTAGGATTCATGCAAAAAAAAATATAAATCAATGATTAGGGTTTTACCTATTAGGCACTCGTGTTTCTACTGATCAAAACTTGAGAGTGGATGAATCAAACGTCAATCGGAAGGTACAACGTCTCTACGGTATCCACACGGAGTGAACAACGACCTCTCACCTTTCACGAATCTGCTAGGATGCATTTTTTCTCTCTAGGAATTAGGATTGGATGTTTTCTGAGTGATTTAGGGTTTGTATGGAAGCTTTGAGCGTGTTGTTAAAGTGCTGCCTTCAAGTCCCTTTTATAGAATTTAGGTAAGCCATAATCCTAGGCCAACTAGGATAATGCTTCTAAAATCCTAATCACACTTAACAACTCATCTTATCCTTGTTCTAGAGATAATGGGGAGAGATATGACTTATCTATTAATTATCAATATTAGATAATAATATTATCTCATAATATAAATATCTTAATATTAGATAATTGCATATAGTTATTAAATATCAAAATAATATTATCTCATAATATATTTATCTAATATCTGAAAAAATAATTATTTGATATTATTTTAATATCAAATAATATCACATAATATATATATATTACGTGAATTTATTATTCTTAATAATATATATATACACGAAAATAAGTCCAATTAATTGGATATTAATATAATTAAAGTTCAATTAATTATTGTCTTATTCCTACTCCTTTTGTGTGACCCTGTAGGTTCTTACTACATTGACAATGACTTATTATTGAGCCATAGACAGTAAGCGATATCTAGTAATACGTCACTGCCACTCAAGTAGTAAGAATGTCTGTGATTCGACATCCACCTAATACATAATCAACATTTTATATCATAACTTTTTTGTAATAATATCCAAATTGAACTAGAAGCATGGAATGTGTCATTCTCGTCAATGTTCAATTTATATTTCTTGATACTGAGTAGACTTAAAATAAATTATTAATATCACATATTAATTCAATTGAGTATGGCCATATATTTCTAAGTCTCACTCAATCAAGGGGCCCAAGGATATTTCTCTTTTATACAAGAGTAACAAAATTTCATCTACATCACTCACTTTCCTCTGCACGATTTATGACACACCCAATCAATGCCCTACTTGTCATCCTGATTAAAGGTGACATAGAACAATATTAAAGTAAGTAATTCCTCATGTAGGGAACCGTAGTGACTTCAGGTTAAAAGTTTATGTGTATTTGTGATCATATGAGAATAACTTATGACACGTCTATCCATGCAATATTCTCATGCGGGTCAGTTCAGTACATTGTTCACTAGCAATATACTCATGTATTGACTTGATATCATATATCCATGATTCGTAATCATCAGTCACTATACATGCTAGTCTCGATGTATTATTACTATCCTTTTCGTAATAATACTTGACTAGGGGCATTTTAGGAATAGCAAAACTATTCCAAGGATAATTATTATATTAAGTTATAAATTGCGCATAATAATAATAAAATTATAAAAATAAAATATAATAATTAAATTACCTAAAATAAAACATAATACATTGTGTATAACTTTAATCATCTATATGATTGGTTCTAGGACACACACCAACAAATTTCACTACCATTCTTAATTACCATTTTTGCCTTTAAAATAACTAGTGCATTTGCTTATTTATCTTCTCCTTATTGATCATGGATAAAAATGATTTTTTTGAATTTTGCCAATAAGACCTATGTCACTTCTTTATATTTTTCTAAGAATAGTTTTTTAATCCCACATTTCCCCATTATTTGATTAATGATTAGCTTGGAATCCTTTTTAAGTATTAAATGTTAAATCCCTAATTTTTAGGCCATCATGAGCCTTAACATGAGAGCTTTATATCTTACTTTATTGCTAGTATAGGGAAAGTCTTACTTGTAAGATATAGCATAAATTTCACTATAAGGATATTTTACAATAACCCAACCTTTTTGAAAACATAATTCCTATGGTTACGATATTTCATACAAGGTGGTCATTTGGTCACAAACTACATTCATTATTTCAGGGAGGCTCCCAAAACTTTCCTTAAAATAGGCTCACAATTTGCTACATGGAATTAAACTAATAAATTAGTTAGAGCTTGGATTTTCAATGCCTTAAGATTGATTACTTGAATATCAAATTAACATCTATTTTGCCATCTTTTTAATTATTGCCAATTGTTGCAAAAGAAATTTGATGGGATTAGATAATGTTATTAACCAAACTTGATAGGTTAAAAAGTAATGACAAAACTTCAAAGTTGCACAAATAAGGGTGAGATGATGTTTCTCTATAAGGGAATGCTACTCTTTAAGCCCCATAAGTTGACAACACTTTTATTTCCTAAGCTAAGTGTGCACTAATATATTTTTTAATAAAGATAAGATAGAAAGTGAGAGAAGTGCCATGTTATGGAGCATCCATGACATAAGTAGAGTTAATAAATTACAAAATTTTCTCAAATCCCTCTTAATGCTTTTCTTTCCTATCAAAGTTAGCATTCTCCTTTAGCAAAGGTTTGAATGGATGAATTAATTCTACAAGTGTTGGGGTGTACCTCTTAATATTGGAATTTTTTATGAAAGATCTAAGCTCTTTAAGATTCACTAGCTTTAGCATCTTTTTTATTGCTTTAATCTAACTTTCATTTGTTTTAATGCATTCTTTATGCATTTTGTAGCTTAGGAATTTTCCCTAAAGAAACCTTGAAAGCATATTTGTTTAGGCTGATTCTAAATTGGTATTTCCTACACCTTTTAAAGAATCTCTTGAGGTGGCTAAAATGGTCTTCTTTCCTTTTAGACTTGATTACCAGATCATCGACATAATTTTCAATGAAATTATGTAGCATATCATAGAATATGGTGGTCATGGTTCTCTAATAAGTTGTTCAATCATTTTTTAGGCTAAAAGGCAAGACTATGTAATAAAAATTGTTTATAGGAGTTTTGAATGTAGTCTTTATGCTATATAAGTGGTGCATTAAAATTTAGTTATAGCCATCGAATTAGTATGCAAAAAAGAACCTTTTGTGACCTAACATGGAGTCAACTAAAGCATCAATGTAAGGTGACAGGAAATCATCATTCGAATAAGATTTTTTAATATTTCTAAAATCCACACAAACTTAAATTTGAGCATTTTTTTCTTAATAGGGATAATGTTGGACAATTCGGTAGAGTGTTTGATTATTTTTTTAAAGCCAACTTTAATGAGCTTTTCTACCTTTACTTTTATCCTAAATGTTACTTCACATGCTTCATTATTGGATGTTCAATCTTGGCATTTTATAGTGCTTCTGAGCAAAAACATCATAAAATTCTTTCAATAATGTAGCTAGCCATCTTCTTTCAATAAAACTCATGTTAGCCTTGATGAAAGTGAGTTTATCTTTTTCCTCATTGCTAAGATTAACATATTCAAGTTCTTTATCTATTGACTTTACTATACCTTGCAAAATGAATGAGATTTCATTTACTTCAAACAATAATTGCCTTTCTTGCCCTTTTAGGATATTAGGGTCCAAGGAATCATTTTTTTTTTAGGTATTTTTTCCTAGAGCCCTCACTCCATTAGAAATAATAAACAGTCTTACTTTCTACATTTTTAAAGTGCAAGATAGTTAGCAATTGAATATCCCTTACATCTAACTTGGTCTTTTTAGTTGGAGATTGTGAGTTTTCTTATTCTAGCTAGATTAGATTTTCTTGCTTGGGTTTGTCCTTTTTCTTTAGTGTTTTTCTTATTAGTCCTTTATCCTTTAATTGTTTTATAATCATAATTATAGATTGTTGTTTAATAGCATTAGTGCTTTTTTTTGTGCTAACTCATAAAAATGAATAGCTTTTATGAAATAAGATTATCCTTATCAAATAGTATTTTATTTGTAAAAGGGTTAATGTCCTTTCCTTAGAAATTAGCCTTATCGCATTGGTGAAAAGTACAAAGAATAGTTATTAGCATGGCCACCTTTGCAAGATTTGGCAAATTGGTAATCCCTTAATGATATAAAATCTATTGGAAATTTTAATGGGGTTGACTCCTTAGTTGATCTGCACATGCCTTATTATTTCAATAGAGGACTTTTTAAACATATTAAGTATCATAGGAGACCACTAGATTCATTTTTCAAGAAAGTTAATGGCTTTCAATTGAGCCAAAGGGTTGATGTTAACTGTGGACCTATTGTTAACTAAAGCTTAGCAAATTTTTTTACCTTCAATAATTACTTCTAAGTAAAATAATCTATTATGACTAATATGCAATATTTATTTATCTGATTTCGTAAGGATAATAGTTAAGGAATGAGCCTTGGTGACATTTGTATATTATTGCTTACTACATAATAATTTCCACCACTCTTTTGAGAAAGTTCCACAATAGCAAGATATGCTTGACATTTTCCCTTCTTATTAAATGTGATCAAGTTAAAGAAATTTCAAAAGTTTGGTGATTTGACTAATGCTTTAGTTATGACCATATTTGTTACCTTGGTTATTGATATATCAATATAATCATTTTTAGGTAGCTCAATTGTGAGGTTTTAGTGCAAGAAATGACATTTACATCAAGATTGAGGAAGGGATGAGCATCTATGATCTTGATTTGGAATTATCCATTCTTAACCTTTTCAGTAAAAGTCTTCTAGAACATGTAGCAATAGATAATAATGTTGGTGGAAGATTGATGATAATAATAAAAGAATGGTGCCTTCTTCTAAATTTTTGCTAAGTCTCCTTTTAATTAAGGTAACTTAATAGGATTATCTTTTACCCATGCCATAAAGATAATGTAGACTTTTTGCAATGGATAAGGAAAAGGTAGACAATGTTTATTTCTCCATGCAAAAGGTTTAGACTTAGAATTTTATGGTTCATAATTTATGGCAAAGTTTTATTATATCCTTTTTTAAGCACAAACTTAAGGTCTTGTATAGGTTTTTTCAATAATGATTTTATAGTGGCTATTTTATCATTTTCCTTCTTTTGACACTTGAGAACAATGCATTTGTTGGCGTAATGAGATTGACACTCATTTGATTCATGTTATCAATTTTTGAAAAATGTGGATGTCTTTAAAAATATAAATACAGTGTAATTAGGTCTTTTGTGTTAACAATGCAACTTTATACTATATATGGTCCTAGAAATTTCCTCCTGGCAATCTTAAGTATGGTCATTATATCACTTAACCAAAAAAATGACATCTTTTCTCTTCCTTTATCTAATTTTTGGTAGATTCATCAAGTGGATATTGCCTTAGATAGTGAGTAATTTACTATAGAATGTTACCACTATGTCATTTCATATTTAGATTGAATTAGGTCGTAGCTTAGTGTGCTAAATATATGCTTTACTAGAAAAAGATTTAGAAAATTCACAAAGATAGAGGATATGATTATTATTATAAAAGCCTAGGTAATTGATAAATTGGTGAATGTGCTCCTTCACATTACCTTTCCTATCAAACTTTCTCAAGGATAAAGGTTGATAGCTTGGTGAATATAACTTAATAGAAAAATCTTGAAGGAATGATGATTAAAAATGTATCTTAGCAACAATTTTGTGCTTAGCACTTTCGAGGAAGTGACACAAATTTTCTTTTGTTACAATAAGTCTAGCAATTATAGTATTAGACATTTGAGGACCAATTGAAATGGTTTGAATTTCACTTGGTAGAATAGTTTGTAATCCATTAGAGAATGTTAGAATACTAAGATCATGCTAGTGGACTATAGCAATGGTAGTCTAAGTTTGGGGTTGTTGGATGACTAGTTGTGATACAATTTGGGGAGCTGGTAAATTATTCTAAGGTTGTTGTAGGATCATTCTCATTTGAGAAAGGGACTGCAACATTTGTGTAATATTAGATAATACAACTCCCATTTGTTGTTATCCTTTCACAAGGTCATTTAACACAGAAGCCAAAATTATGATTATAGCAGATATAGTTGATATTGTTACATACAGCTAGGAATTTAAGCTTATTATTATTTTTGCAGCACTAATTCCTTGACAAATCATAATTATAATTAAGGATGATAATTTTTAACATGATACGATAACTCAATATGTTTATTCGAGTTTAGGTTGACACATCAACCCATTCAAGAATTTATTTTAAATTTTAAAAATTTTATTTAAGAAATAATTAATAATTTAATTATAAATAAGTATACATGATAAAGACATAAAATTTTATTTTAATAAAATAATAATAAAAGTCTAAAATAATATTTTTATTATTAATTAAAAATATTTTTATGAAAAATAATAAGTAATTAAATTTAATAAATAATTTTATAATATAAATTTTATTAATTAAAAATATTAAATTGGTTAGATGGGTAACCTGTTTTAACATGTTAAATAAATGAATTAACTCGAATGACATAAATTGTCACCTCTAATTACAATTGGATTTGGTGCTTAAAATATGTTTAGGATTATCATAGGATTCACAACTAATGGTGCAAGTTGCCTAGTATGAGAGTAAACATAAAATTTCAAGGCATTCTTAAGATAGTATTCCTTAAAAGGTCACTAAAAGAGATAGTATCACTGCTATCTCCAACATTAGAAGCCAATTAATTGTTTGGCCCCATTTTTTGCATATATTTCTCTAGTGGAGTTGTTAAGGGGTTTTAAGATTGGAAGTATAAATATGATAATGGAATCTTTTAGAGTGGTTTAAAGGAAGAAGGAATGAACACTTTTTATGAAACATTTTAATAAGGTAAAAAGAGATTTTGTAATGATTCTTGATCAAGAATTTTATGTTTTATCCCTAGGGATGAGTGTATGCAAGGATTTTTATATGCATCGGAAAGTAATGGCATAAGTAATAAGTCGTTATTCATAAGTTTGGATTAAGGTTAATCATATCATGAGATTTATGATGATTGATATGATATTGAGATAATTATAATGGAAGGATAATTGTTATGAGATATAAGATAATATGGTGGGATATTTATAATAATAGATATGGATGAATATTAATAACTTTATGAAGCCATGAGATGTTAGAATTATCTAGATAAAAAGATAAGAATCATCATAATTCTCTTGCTCACTTCACACAAAGGGCTTGTAACGAGGAGATCTAGGTATAATATATTTGACATTTCTATGTATCATAGATGAGACCTTCATATTAATCCTAGTAGGCCACTTTTAAAGGAATTCCTAGCAAGGTGGAGAGAAGTTTCTTCTTTTCATAACCAAAGTAAACTCTTTCCCTAAGTTAAATAACTATTAGATGACTTTAAGCCTTTGTAGGACTCTATTTATTCAATCTCCTACAATGATTTAAGTACCCATGGTGCTTTGTTCACTTTCAAACCCACCATTTAGGCTACCTTTAGTGTTTTAATCATTGTAGACCTACTTCTTTAGGCTTAATATGAATTAGGACTCTTTCAAGTCCTAACATATTTGTGTTTTATTTTAAAGGTGTATTTTAATGCTAGACTTTACCTTGTTTTATAGGTTGATCCATGTATTTGATTCTTTAGAGCTAAAGTATCTACATTCTTTTTCTTTAATATTTTCATTCTAGTTGGGTGGTGTTGTTTGTTTAGGATTTGTATTTGTGAGTACGAAATATTTTACTTAGGACAATTAAGGTTAAGGTTATAAAATATCATTAAAATATTTCTAATGCTCTATTTACTTAAGATTATGCACCGTAACTCTAGGCAAGAAACAAATTACACATAAAAGTTTACATATAAATGGATAGATTTGTTTTGGTTTTCATTATATGCTTAGAAAATGTTCAACTTTGTATAATTAAGGTTATAGTTTTAAATGCATATAAATGTATGATTGTATTTGAGTTTAAGGTACATAGCTAAGAATATAAATATACATAGTTGCTTGATTATTAGTTTGTATTTTATTAATTATTTTCATTTCATTAATGCAAGTTTTATGTAAGAGATAATGATACAAAAGATAAAAATATATCTATGATAATTTAAAGATAATTTAGCTTGCACCAATAAACTTTATTTCTCTTTGTGATTATTACAACAACTAAATTGTTATGTGCTTACTTTTATGGACTGGCCATATGCAAGCATTTAATAATTTAATCTTCCTCTTGTGAGGTACTATCTAATCCAATGTTCTAATTGTATAAAATTAGTATAATGGAAATGTAACTTCCATTTCAGTTGATTTTATTTTCAATGGATTGAAAAATAAAGGATTATGTAGTGCAAAATAAAATGTTAGTTTTTATTTCATTTTGGGTATTTCGTATGTATTTTGAAATTGTAGTATTATAGAATTATTTCATTTAGAGGTTTTATATGTATTTGAAATTAGGAGTAGTATAGTAAGAAATATTCTAAGAAATTGTACAAAATGAAAAAGGTGTACAAAAAGGAACAAGAATTTTTTTAAAGGGATATCATGACCCATTCTAAACCTTGTGACTAATGTAAAAAGTTGTGATAAGCAATTACTTATCAGCCTTACTTAAACCAATAATGCACTTTGTAACATGTAATGATGCTTTTTCTTTTAATAAGTATAAATATCACGCTAAGTAAAATAAGCATTTATGAATTTAGCATGCATCAATATATATAATTATCTCTTTTAATTGTCTTGTGACTCAACTCAATGCTAGAATACATGAATGAGCTTACTTCCATCCCATTAAATAACAATTGAGCACTTAAAAGAGAAATTTACCATAGAAAAGAGAAGAAAAATAGAAAAGAGAAGAAAAATAGAAAATGAGTTTTCTTTGAAACTCTAAATGAATAAATGTATTAGAAAAATAAATTGAAATTTGGCTGTGATATATCAATGATTTTGATGCTAACTCTTTTGTGGAACACATCTACTAAAGTTAATAAGTTTTCTTACCTTTATTGAAGGTAAGGGGGGTTAATATGGGAATGTTCTACCCTTTAAAGGAGTAAATACAACATATAACATATAATACCCCAATAATTATTATTTCACTTTATCTGCCTCACCACACTTATCAGCTATTGCATTCATATCCATAATCTCACCATTTAATCATAAAAATTTAACAACACTTATATGCAAATAATTATGGTTACACCTCTGAACTCATTTAATTCAAAGGCATCAATATAAAAATAACTCAAAGACAAATAAAATGAAAAGTAAGTAAATCTTCTTATAACTTTCATTCATTTTTATTCCTCACAAGTTTATCGTTGTCCCTCTGAGTTAACCTTATCCTTCATAAGTCATTACCAAATTTAGTGTTAAAAAATTATATTAATATGCCTTCATCTTAATCTTTACAAGTATTGATGTATGACAAGTTCAATTGTCATAAAATAAACAAATCATAACACAATGGTATAGATCAATACTACCATGCATTTTTTGCATGGCCTCAAGTATCCATCCATATCTATAATACTATTTGTCTTCATTTCTAGCAAAATTTCAATGCATAATGGCTATTCATATGATTAGAAAGGGCAACATCCACATTAATATGCTTACACTTGATATCATATATAAACTTAGCTTAAGATGATTAGAAAAAACATTTAGTTCTAATAGTAAGATACAAAATATAGTTAGGGGAATTAATCCATAAAGAGATTTCGGACCTCCAATTACTTTCTATAAGTTGAAAATCAATTTTGGAATTAATTTCACTACCATAGAATAGTTGATTAATGTTAAGTGTTCAATAAATTACATGTCAATTTTTTATTAACACTCGACTCACATCTTATCAAATGTAATTGTATGTTCATTGTTATAATATTGGATATATAATTAATATAAAAAATGGTTATCACGTTAATTTTTTAACTAGAAATATATTTTTTTAAAAATATTATTTGTTTACATTTCATGTCAATTTTTTATTGAAATTTGATGTGAAATGATTGCCTAATAATTTTTTTTAACATTAGTTTTTAACTTCTCTACTAAAATGTTTACAATTAAAATTGAATAAATTTAGCATCCTACAAAAGACATGTATTTTAAGCTAAAAACTTTAAAAGGTTATAACTATGCACTAGGTTATTTGTTTGGAGTTAATCTTATATTAATTTTATGTAACTTTTTTAAATTTGTTAAACTGCAAAATGTTTTTTAGAATCACCAAAAATGACAATTTTTATAAACTTTTTTTCACTTTTTGTTCATTTGTAATTATTATTTAATCTATTTTGATTTCCATTGTAATATTTTATTAAACACACAATAAGCATCTAATACTTAAAGACAATCTTAAAAGTTATATAAAAGAAATATAAATAAAAATATCTCAAAAATATGTGCAAAAAATTAAAAAATAAAAAAGTGAATATCTAAGAAATGCACCTTTTATAGTTTGAACTAGTGACCAGGAATGTAATTGTTATTGAATTGATTTTGATTTTTGCTACAACATTTTGTTAAATACATAATAAGCATCTAATATTTAAATACTACTTTGAAAGTTATATAAAGGAAACATAAATAAATATTTCTTAAAAAATATGCACCAAAATTGAAAAAAGTGAAGATTTGAGAAATATAGGTAATAAAGGAACTTCTTATGTTTTAAACTAATGGTCTAAAATATTAAGGCATTTGCTTTGTACTTGGTGTTAGTTGAAAGAATATTGGTAACTCATTGATGTGTGGTAAAGGACAAAAGAACATATAGGGTTTTATAGGGGGAGTTAGAAGGAAATCAGTATTGAGCTTTAAAACAAATAAAATGGAGAATGAGAATGATAATAAAAAAAGATATGTTTTATTTATAGTACAAAATGTCATCATATTTTGTCATCATATTTAATGTTTTTACCAAAATTCTGTACTACCTTTAAATATTAATTAATTCTAAAACTGAAATCTCAATTTTTTTTTCATTTCCCTAACAATCTTCAAATATCATAAATTTTAATGTTAGTTAAGTAGAAAATCGATATCTTAACCTTTTTCATTTTCCAAATGACCTTTAAATGCCTTACATTATAATGTCAGTTAAGTAAAATACAAACATTTTAAGTTTTTGAATAATTTCACAAATATCATCACGTCCAAATAAACATTAGTTAGTTCTAAAATTGATATATTAAATTTCTTTATTTTTTCCAACAACCTTCAAATGCCTTAAATCTTAACGTTGATTAAATAAAAAATTAACATATTAAGTTTCCTAATATTTTAAAAATGTTACTACATCCATCGATGTCAATCAAATTTTAAAATTGATATATTAAGTTTTTTCATTTTCCTAATAGCCTTTAAATATTATACATTATGATGTCATTTAAGTTAAAAATTATTATCTCAAGTTTTCTTAAGAATTTAAAAAATATCACTATATTAAAATAGACATCAATTATATTTATTAACTGTCATCTAATTAGTCTTAATAATTTAAAAAATATCAAGCATTTCATGTCTATTTGCAATTATATAATAGCATTAATTGTTAATTTATCTGTGCTTATCACGAGGGCATTTGAAGCAGAATCATGGAGGGACATCATCCAAAAGGAAGCAGTAAAGAAGGTAGAAAGCAACTAAATATTTAAGCAGATCCCTTGGTTGTTCCATGAATATATAGGGAATATATTAACAAGAAATCCTAACTTGTGTCAATATCAGAGGCAGAAAGCATTTAATTCATGCAAGCAAATGAAAAGGACAAATAATCCGAATTATCATAGGCTGTAATTTGAGGATGGTCATATTTTTATTACATGCGCTTGTAATTTGTTTTAGTAGAGAATTCTATCTATATATGTTCTCATGATATACGATGGTTCTGCGAACCAATTAATTCGTAAACAAATGACTAATTCATAACCAATTAATGGGTGTATACATTACTAATTAACTTGTCTCTATGTTGAGAGAATAGATATGAATCTCCCACCGCCTTGAAAATTTGATACATTTACTAGCAACATTAAATAAGCACGATCGATTCACACAAAGTCATAAGTTGTTAGATGTTGTCTACTAATGAAGGATTTGACAATAATCAAAACAACAAACGACTGATCATGTGATTTAACTTCATGATAATATAGTTTGTAGGATCATTTGGTTTGATTTAAATTTCTCGATGTTAATTTACCAAAATTGTGATTTTTTTCAATCAAGAGGGTAGCATTGTGATAGGTTTGTTTTCTTCTCTTAAAGCAAATTAGAACTATAGTTAAATTCAATTTTGTTTCTGTTAAATTATAAATAGTATGATTTTTATTTCCCTATTTTAAAATATTCTATTCTAATCTTCCAAATATTTAATTGCTATAATTTTGGCTTGTTCGACCTCTATTAACTCTTACTTAATATCCAAGCATTTATTATATCATTTTTCAAATAAATTATATTTTTTAACATTTTTTTTATATTTTTTTTATATTTTTTTTATAAATAATGAGCCCTAAAATAATTTGAGCTTTTATATTTAATTTATTAATTTTGTACAATATTTTTAGAAGTAATATTATATGTGCTAAAAATGAGATATAAAATTAGTTCAAAATGCAAATCAAATATTGTCATTATGGTGAGATAAATTTATAAAATTTATTCCAATGAATATAAAAATTTAAATTTAAATTTTAAGTTTCTTTTAACATTTTTATATTTTTGACGTGCAAGTAAAAATTTATTTTCATATTTATATAGAAATTATTTCAAGTTAACATGGATGAAATATTAAAAAAAAAAATAATCTCATGAAATTATAAAACTGATGAAAATTAGATACAAGAACCAAAAATACGCTAATTAAGTATTTATAAATTAAATAAATTATTTTGAATTAAATACATGAAAGTTTCATTCAAGTCTTAAATCAATATCCTCAGAAATATCATTTAATGATAAAATATTTATATATATATGTTTGTAATTTGGAATAAAATAAAACGGATAATTTTGTATTCTCAAGAAAGCATGAGCAGAGGCAGGAATAAGCTGGTTTTTTGAAAGTTGTCACTTTTAGTCGTGCCAAAAGACAAGTGTGTTACTACATACTAGTTTTGGGGTGGAATGAAATGTCGCGTCATGATGGGATGTGATCGTCGGGAGTAGGAAGAAACTCAGTGCAATGAACCCTAACCATCCACTCAAGTATAGCAGGGAATCGAATTGTGCCGCTCATAGTGCTGGCTGCTGCTACGCAGTACACAGAGAGTCAGCCTATTGCAATTAAAATCATATCACGAGGGGCATATACGTCAAAACAGAAAAGCCCAATTATATTATGTTTTCGTTTTAACTAACTGCGCCTGCATGTAAATCGGTTTGACCCACATCCACACTCTGGATAAAGATACAAGTGGGAAAGCTGTTGGTCGCGTGTGCGTATTCGTTTGTGTTGTCTGAGACCGAGAGTGTCTCGAAGACAGTGCCAAAGGGACAGTGTATAGGTCGGCACACATTTCCAGATGATACATGTCATGCATATGATGATCCATGCCCCCAAACTATTAGCTTCACATTTATTTATTATTATTTAACACCGATCCACTCCCCTCCCTCCTCCTCACAAGCAGACTCTCTTTCTCTCTCTTTCTGCTGTTGCCATGGCTACTGCAGATATTGCTCGCACCGTTGTTGGTATATTAGGTGGGTTAATTCCCTAATTCCTTCTTTCATCTAATTATCGATCGTCATTAAACAAACCCACATGCAAGCTTATAAGTGTATTAATTTGTACTTTCAGGGAACATCATCTCGGGCTTCCTGTTCTTGTCCCCAGTGTAAGATAATTCTTACTGCCTTCTTTGTCTTTCTCTTCCTTCCCAATTACGAGTTTTTTCAATGAGATTTCGCAGGTGAAATATAAATCAAGAATGTTTTCAAATTGTTAGTTAAAGATAATAATGAGTTGTTTATCTGATGAATGATAGGCCAACTTTTGTGCGAATATGGAAGAAAAGATCAGTGGAGCAGTACTCCGCAGCGCCATACCTTGCAACGCTGGCGAATTGCATGGTGTGGAGCCTATACGGTGTTCCCATAGTGCACCCAAACAGTTTGTTGGTGCTGACTATCAATGGGTCAGGATGTGTGATCGAGATCATATACGTGATGCTCTTCGTGCTCTACTCCGATCGCAAAAAGTGGCTCAAGCTCCTTCTGTGGCTGCTTCTTGAACTCATTTTCATGGCTGCACTCACCCTTTGCACTCTCACTCTGGCCCACACCCACAAGAAGCGCTCTGCCATTGTTGGAACTATATGCATTCTATTCAACATCATGATGTATGCTTCGCCATTGTCCATCATGGTATGTTCATGTATGTGTATGTCCTCCATCTAATAAGTTAAGTTAGATTATAAGAAAATTAACATGGCCATGCAGAAGCTCGTAATCACGACCAAAAGTGTCGAGTACATGCCCTTTTTCCTCTCGCTTGCCGCTTTTGCCAATGGCCTGGCTTGGACCTCCTACGCTTTCATCCGCTTTGACCCATTCATCGTTGTAAGTAACCAATATCATTATCTCCTTCACAATCGACTGCTCTTGATTCTTGTCATTCATTTCAGATACCAAATGGGCTCGGAACATTGTTAGCGGCGGCCCAACTGATTCTGTACGCTGCCTGTTACAAATCAACCAAGAGGCAGATAGCAGCAAGGAAAGCAAAAGGAGAGTCGGAGATGGTGGTTGGTAGCCAAGACTCCGACACCGCCCCGGCCCCGCCAACACTTGTGGTTGCACCTCACAATTGATTTTAATTTATATTTGGCTAAATCATAATATATAACGAGTCATAAGTTGTCCTCTGGTCTATGCTATCGACCTTACTCTCTAAATAAATAACGTTCATCTTTTTCTACTTTCCTTCTTAATATCAAAATTTTTTGCTGAAAAAGCATTGATTCATGGGCACTAGGAAGAAATTTATAGATATAATGTAGACTAAACTAATTATAACAAAACATACAGATCCTTTGGAATAAATATTCACACGAAGGTGTTTGCTCTCGAGCAAAATTAATAACGATGATATATTCTATTGTGATTGACTAGGCCTCCACCACAATTATACAAGAATTCCTCAATTTAGTGTGTCTTCCATGATTTTGAAATGACACAGTCCATAAGGAGCATAACTCAATAATGCAATTCAATGGAATAGACCAACAGACAGACATGCTTCAACTTGTCTGAACAAAATCTTTCAGAAGAACAGGATTGAAATGCCCATCGTAAAACATCCAGCAGCGACCCAGGGACTTAAGCGTTCACCTGCATTAAAAGTAAAGTAAAAATTAACTTAGAGCAGGTTTATACCTAACACCCCTATGCAAACATCCCACCCGAAGGGATCGTAAGAAGAAAAATAATTAAGAGAATTGCGCAGCTTGGGATAATAATTAATATTACACTTCAACTAGTGACCAGAATTCAATTATGACTGACTTAGGAATCATTAAACTAAGACTTACGATATATAAATGAATAAAATTAAAAGCAAGTTTCCCCAGAGCAAAGCATAAACTAAAAATGTCGTCTTATCCATCGGGTCCCCTAGGCGTAGAAACAGAATTAGCTTGCATGTGAATGGGACGTCCAGACCAAAAAATTGTCTTATAAGTCTGTCAAGACACAATTGGCACGAGATATTAGAGCAGCAAGGAGAATGGCAACAATGTTCCCTCCCTTGTAGGACAAAGAGAAAGAGACTATATAAAAATTGAGGCCAAGTGCAAACCATGAAAGAAAACATATGTATGAAACATTCTCAAAGGAATCATAAGAATCATTAAGAACAAACCTATTCTAGCTGCCTTCCAAAAAAGTCCCCGAAACCTGCAACAAGGAGACACCAGAAAAGACTATTAAGCATCTGAAAATCCTATCTAATCGGCTATAAAAATTAATATATATTAAATTGTAACAAAAAGTTCCACCCTTAATCGAAAAGGCAAAGCCAGAAGATGGAAGAAAGCAAGAAAAACAAGTGGCCTGAGATCACATTCTCTTATTTCATGTGGTCGCGTGATTATGCATGAACATAATGATTAATCACAAATACAACCATCCTTTACGGAGAAAAACAGGAGACCCAAATTAAATATTTTGTGCAATTACATTCCTAATTTAAGGCCAATACAAACACTGCGGAAAGGAATGTCACATTGACTGATCAAAGATCAAAAGCAGATACTAGTTATTATCAGGTTCCAATTACTTCTTAGATAGGCCATTAGACACAGTTTACCAGGCACATTATCTTGGAACAAAGACTAAGTGTGGGGGAGGTAAGAAAACTTGGAAAAGTGAATGTGCGCACGAACAGAGACATGATGTCACCTCTAGAATTGCACACATGCATTCCTCTTGTTTCCCCCACGAGAAAGAGGCTGAAGAGTCCATCTGACCGAGGGAGCAAATGTTATGGAGAAATATTTATCTATATGTATAAGGAACAGTATGTATGGATAAAAGAATGTTGCCATGACAGTGGGAGAGAACAACTTTTGCTCGGGAGCAATACATGTTTTTGCAGAAGTTGTTTTCCGCGTTGCAACTCCAGATCTAAAATTGAGTAAATGAAACATTTTTTATGGTCCTAATTTTCTATAAAGATAAACAAATGGGATATATTTCTTTCGGAAGATATTTTCCGACAAATACACAGAACCTTGAGTTGAATAGGCAGTTTTCCTAGAAATATCATATTCAAACTTTCAATAAATAACTTAACTTTTCTTTATGTTCAGGAAGTTTTGTCATGAATAGATGCGATTTTTGGTCATAAATTAAACATGCATTCAGTATTATATTGATCTCAATCTGCAGTAAAAATATTGCCAATAGATATTGAACAAGAATAAGAAAAACAGTTATGTCAACATGGGAAGTTTAAGAGAATGAGTGGAGTGGGGAGCAATTATGAATATAAAAACTTGGGCAGCTGAAGCACAAACTAACCCTGTTTTCTGTTCAAGGAAGGTAGGGAATTGCATCTTGAGAAATGTACAGGCACAGATCACCAACAATACCACCGTCAGAAATGAATGGAAGTTAAAAAGAGCTGACTGCAAAAACAACAATAAGGTTGCAAAACTAAATACATTTCAACGATTCAATTAAAGAAGAAAGAAATGCCATCACCATATTTGGCAAAGTGGGATCGGATCTAACAGAATAATTGTTTATCGACTTCGATTGGATCTGCGTGCAAGTTTGAAAACAAATCAAAAGGGTGAAATCAATTATCACACAACTTAGAAATTGCCTCACCACAGTCGAATTAACGAATCTAGCAGCTTTGCTTCGCGCAATCAGTTCAACCCTTTGCAGAAAGGAATGGACGCGGTTTGCCTCTGCGGCTACCAACCAAACGACGCCGGAAGGAAAATCTTTCTGGGAAAGAAATTAGAGAAGAAAATATTTTCCGGTTATCTCTAGCACTTTTATAGAACTAAAAATTTTCATTGACAAATATTTGCAACTTTTTAAAAGGAATTATAAAATTTCATTTAATAATTCTTAATTTTATGTTAAATGTTAACTTTTATAAAATCAATTGCTTAGCAAAGCATCGCCGCTTTACATCATTACATGGATTTGAAATACTCAGTTAATACGTTCTTCAAATTGTAATTTTCTTCACATATATACATAGTATCAAATATGTAATTTAAAAAATTAAACAATGATAATTATATAATCAGATCATTAATCTTTTTTTATCAATCAATGAGGTTATAAAAATATTTTTTGATGCTAGATTATTAAAAATTCAAGCTTTATTTTCTCCAGGTCAAAATTATTTCTTTTAAAAATTTAAATTAAATGCATTGTTTCAAACTTTATTATTTTTTTTGGTAAACTTTAATCTTAATCTCAATCTTTTGATAAATCATAAATCTGAATTGAAAGTAAGAAAAACAGAGGCAAAGAACCAAAATGAGGTCTTCATTTTCTTTTTTTTTTTCTGCAAATTTTCTCCATCTTAGAAAATATTTATGGTTTGTTTGAACCCGTTTTTAAGAAGTGAATTAATTCAATCACGTTGGAATTATTTTAATTCATTTACAGCGAATCTAACTGATAAAAATAATAATTCTGATATTTATAAATCAACTTGTTTGAATATATTGAAAATGCATAAAATTTGATTAAGAGATAAAATATGATACTATTAAAATAGATAAAACCATACTTAGATAAGGAAGGTTTAAATTTAGTATATTATTATTGTAAATTTTTTTATGCTATTAATGAGAAAGAAAATGTCGTGTTATTTAAAAAAAGAATAATTAAAATTTTTTATGAATAATAAAAAAGTTTAAATATATTTTTTCTAATGTGATAATAAATATAGTGTAAAATTGAGTTTTTTATTTTTGTTTTAATACAAGGCGGCTTTGTTGTTTGTCAATTTCTTACAGATATGTTTATGGATTTCTTTTTTCTTCCATTGCACTGAAACTGAACTAGGTTGAAAAAATGCATGTTTTTGTGATGTTAGTGTTCAAGTATTTGAATGTGTTCATCATGCTTAATTTACTAAATTTTGCATTTGAAGCAGTTTAAGTATATATATATATATATATATATATATATATATATATATATATATATATATATATATATATATTGAGATTTGCATTGCAAATATATATATATAGAGAGAGAGAGGGGAAAGCGATCGATAAAAGTTTTAAAAAAATTATACTAAATTTTCATCATTTATTTTAATTTAACTTAATGGTTATAACACATTCATATTAATTATTAAAATTGACTTAATGATAAAAAGAATTAATAATTAACTCATTTAATTTGTATTTCTCTCTTTTAATATTTTTATTTTTTAATTTTAAAATTTCAACTTATTTTAAAATACAATTATTGTAAACTTTACATTAAAAAAATATTATAAATTTTTTTATATATTACAATCTGTTTATATTTTATTTTTACTAAATTTTCTATTTTTTATAAAAAATATTTAAATTATAAATATTTACAATTAGAACCAATGTAACTAATACTAGTTAACAAATATTTATAATTTGTGATAAATATGAAAGTAAACAGGAGGATTGACTATCAAGGCTATACCTTTCCCTGTCGATGGGGTGAAACCGCAACTGAATTTATTATTAGATGTTCTGATCCAATATATACTAACATTTTTATATATCGATCCTCTTGTTTAATAATCTGAAAGCGTGTAACAATTAAAGTAAAATTAGATAATAATTTTACTATAATAAAATAAAAAAAAGCAAGATTTGAGAAAATTCAGGAATTTTGATATAATAATTTTTGTGATCAATACATAATTAAATGAATAATTTTTTCTCTCATACACACCCATATATATAACTAAATCTTAACAATTAGACAGTATTTTACTGATTAATAAATTATTCTTATAGTCACTCTTATACATTATCCTCAACGCTTGTAAAAAGATCATTCAAACACTCAGATTTATTTCAATCGACTTTTCATATCTAAAATGTGGTCATAATTTACAAATATTGTAATGAGTTGTATTGATTCTAATTATAAATGTTTATAACTTAAATAATTTTATATGATAAGAGAACTAGAAAATTGAATAAAAATAAATTAAAAAATGAATAGATTGTAATTTGTTAAAAAAAAGAGTTTACAATAATTTTGTTTTCAAAAATAAATTTGAATTTTAAAATTAGAAAAAAAATGAAAATGTTAAGAGAGAATAAAATTAAATGTGTTAGACATTAATTCTCTTTCATCATTAAAGTTAATTTTAATAATTAATATGCATATATTATAGCTATTAGATCAAGTTAAAATATGAAGATTTGATATAAACTTTTTAGACTTATACTGATATTAATTGATCCTCTTCTATATATATATTATATATATAGAGAGAGAAAGAGGCATATGAGTTTGCAGACTATTGTGAATTAATGATAGGCATTTCCATTTTTTTAACTAATGGATTATTAATAATTTTTTTCTTCTACTTTCTAAGTCTTCCTCAATTCCTTTATTTCGGATTTTGGTTTTTTTTTTGTTTTATTATTTGGGTGCCAATGGGCGTAAGGGTTTTTTTATTGATCTTTTTCAAATCTTTCCCAATCCACCTATTTCTAACATTTAGGTTTTTGTTTAGATACTAATGAACTAATTTTTTATTTTTGGATTTTGGTGAAGACTAAGACACACCAGGATATATGGTGCACCATTGCTTAGAACTGTTAGATTTCATTCAGTTAATATAATACTGCACAATTTAGAAAATTTGAGTTTTTAGATGGATTAGTGCACTATACATAATGGTGCACCGAAACCCCTCTCTTCAATTTTTGAGCACTCCATTTTATTATGTTACAAATTTAATATTGAACTATATTTATTATCAAGATATTTCATATTTACAAGCAAAATTTTCCCTTTAATATGTTAGGAGGTTTTTTACTTAAGTAATATATGATGTTATTTGAAGGTTTTATCTTTCTCCATAAAGCTTTTGACTTAAAAAAGTTTCATAAAAACTTTGATTAAAAAGGTTTTATTTTCTTTTCTTCTCTTCCATTATTAATCATTATTAAAGGGCAAATGGGTAAATGTCTAACTTTTAAAAATAATTTTTATTAAAGAGAAAATTCTATAAAAATTATTTTAATACTCTATTTTTTTTCTAGTTATCCCACTAGCAACCATTTTGCAAAATTTACAAAAAAAATCAACAAATTTTTATGAGATGGCATTTCTCACATAAATATATAGAAGAATTTTATTGTAAGTTTTTTGAAAGGCTATTCTTTATTGATTTATTATTATTATTGACGCAAATGTCTTAGATTTTTGTGCTTTGCTATAGTGAATATACACATGTCTTAGGTCTTCTTTCTTTCTTTCTCATATTTCCATTTTCTTACACTATTGCTTGTGACTAAAATCTTATTTTAATTTTTGAAATATTAAATTACTATTGATTTTATCTTCAAAGTAAAATTTGTATTAATTTGATCTCTAAAAATTTAAGCCCTACTAAGAGGAAGATGAATATATTAAGGGAGAACTTAAATTGCTTGATTGAATATACTTAGTTTAAGAGGTATATATAGTCATTTAAGTGACACTTTGACAACTATTTATGACTATCAAATAAACTAAATATATGAACTTAAACATATATAAATTACATATATCTAGATGCATATATTTTAATATTCAACATACATATTTAAACATAATGAATCTAATTAATAACCTAATATATAAATGAATTTATATTCATAGAAACTACAAAATTACCATTTCTAATACTCCCCTTTAGTTTTGGTATTTCTTCAATTATAGACTTCATCTCATCTATAACCTTTGGACTTTAAAAGTTTTTCAAAAAATTCTGCATTGTACTTTTCAACAATATACTCAAAGATTTTCACACAATTAGCTATATCAATGATTTTTTTGAGATTTTTAACAACAATATATAATTTATTACTTTTCATATCTATTTTAGCTATTTCCTTACCGTTAACGCTTATTTGATTCTAATAGCATCATGATTCTTAAAACACTTTTATCTTTTTCACTTCTTTTTTACTTTGATCTCATGATTCATTACTTATCTTTATGCACTATCTTTCACATCTTCTTGAATTTTCAATTGCATGTTCTCCATAACAAAATTAGGCAAATTATTATTATCAATTACTTTAATTGAATAAAAATTCATCAAATATAATCATTTGTTTAGGCCATTCATTTGATCTTCTTTTAAGAACTATTGACACTTCATGTATAGGAGTCAAGAAAAAGTGGCAGAGCATTCTTTTCCATTAGTACAAAGTTCTTTTAATCACCCCTAATCTCTCGATCATCTTTTTGGATCTTTGAATTTAAATTAGCTTTTTTAACCTTAATATCCTTTATGAATGGTATGAGCTCCTCCTCTTCATTTTTAAAGACCTTAACCAGATCATAGATTATACTTTCTTCAACTTTGTAATCCCCATTAGCATTTACAAATTCAACATCTCCTTTTATAGGTGATATGACATATTCTTTCTCAGGTGATGTGATATATTCTTTCTCTTCAACATCATAAGTTATTTCTTTGTGAACTTAACCATTTAAAACCACTTCCTCAACAATTTCAACATTCCTTTTGTTGAAAATTTTATGGTCCCTTTTTTCTTTTCCATTATTCCTACTTCCTCCTTTTTCACTTTTTCTTTTTCATGGTCTCCATTTTTTATTCCTTCTTTTCTTATTCCTCCATTGTCTCCTCATCTTTTGAAAGCCTTTTGCAACTTCTCCCAAACTTGTTTTTGTTGTGGTCACATTCACTACAATCATAAATATCAAATCATCCAAACCTTACTAGATAAAAGTGAAGGTTAAATAGTCTTTCTACCTTACCTCTACCAAGGCATTTTTCTCTTTTTGAGACAAGTTTGCCTTATCAAGTCATGGGGAGCAACATCTCTTAACACTCTTCCAAATACCATGGCCATTAAGTAATACATTCATGTGAATTCACTAATTATCATAATTTTTTCTTATTAAAAGAGGAATTCTATACATCTCTTCACATTTTCTAACCGAGCTATGATATCACTTATTTAGAGGAAGAGAAATATCTTAAAAAAGAATTTAATTGCTTGATTGAAAATGCTTGGTATAAAAGGTAAATATAATTACCTAAGTAATTATTTAGCAATTATTAATGACTTTCTAATAAATTAGATACATGAACCTAAACATACTTGGATTACACATATGTAAATACATGTATTTTAATATTTAATGTACATGTTTATACATAACGAACTTAATTAAAAGCTTAACAGATAAATGAACTTAAACTTATTAAAATTAGTTACAAAATTACTATTTCAGTATCTATCTTAAATAGTTGATATTTGTTAGATGGGTTAAAATTTTATTTGGATTTAAATTTTTAGAAATCAAATTGATATAAACTTTATCTTAGAGAAAAAATTAATAAACACCTAATATTTCAAAGATTAATATATGGTTTTGGTTATTGCTTTTTATTGCCTTCTAAATAGTATTATTGCTTACCTATGATTTGTTTGTTTGGTTACGTTTATAGGTTACTCCCTTTTCCATGCACTCTTGTTCACAATATTTTTGAAGCTATTGATTGGATGAATAAGGGATGCAGTGAGTTGATTTGCATTGACTCTTAATTTTTGTTATAAATTATATACTTTTTCTAAGTGAAATCCTTGCACATTGTACCTTTTGGACACTAATTGAATCAATTGTTATTTTGATTGTACAAACTTCCATTGGGCTATTTCTCGAATGGAGAGATATAAGAATTTCTCTTACTGAATGTTCTTAAAAGGATTTTGAATACATTATTAGTTGGTCATTGAAAAAAATAGATTATATTAGATTTATTTTAAAAATTAATTTTATATTATATAAGTATACACATTTAATTTCTATATTAAATAAGTTTTTGAAAGATAAATACATCAAATTTCTTTTAAAATTATAATTAATTGATATAAAATAAATTTTTGAAAAAATTATCAATTTAGTACAAAGTATTTAATGTCTATGACGTGATTAAATAGTTTAGTAGTGGCAAGAGTGTTATCAATTAATTATAGGATGAAAGGATGAGGATGAAAATTAAAGACACCATTTCAATTTCTTATTACATGCTTCAATTTAGATACTTTCATCTTGTGCTAATCAGATATTACAAAACTAGCCAAGCAATTCTATTTTGAGTAGATAATTTGTCAATATAGTTAACCCTATTATAACAATGCTAATTCATTTGCTTTTAATAGCTCCTAATTTGGTTAGGGAAGAACTCTAATATTTAAGTAACCCACAAGATATGGAAACATTGTCAAAAAGTGGCAAACGAGGGTCTATCATAATCTTTTTGATACTTACGTTAATATTTCATGGAAAAAAGTAATGTAAAATAAAAGCAAGAGTGAAAACCATTTGTAAGATGAATACCTAAGATATATTTAAAGAGGTAGTTCTCATTGATATATCAAGAGATGACTTAATAATTACTTACTATAGCAAACATTTAGGCTTGTATAAGCCAATTGGTTATATAATTTGGCTTAATAGTCTTTAGGTCATTGAGGAGAAATGTGTCAATCATAGATGGGGCTAATCAAGTGTCGATCATAGATCGGGCTAATCAACTATGAGTCATTGAAAATATATTGTGCCAAATAGAGTAACTCTAAGTTGCTTGAACATTTTAAGGACTATCACTTCTTGACCCTCGCTCCTAAGGGGAAGATACGATGAAAGCAATTGATCAAAAGTGTCACAATTGATCAAAAGTGTCATTTGAAAGAAAAATAATTATATGTCAAGAGAATGTTAAACAAATTTACAAATTAATGAGTACCTAAATTGATTTTTGTTTGAGACTTGTGGTAGTTATGACTTATTATTAAGAGGGTTACTTGTGCTAAGATTATATGCTAAGGGAGTCGTTTAGGCTTGATCTTGAGCTATAGGTTCCCTAATGATAAACATATCACTTGAAGCTAACTCTTGAGGTCTTGACTCACTAATAATAAACATGCCACTTAGAGCTAACCAGTTAAAGCTAAATCTTAAGCTCTAAACTTGCTAATGATAAATATACTGCATGGAGTTAAATCTTGAGCTCTTGACCCTCTAATGATAAAGATACTACTCAAGGTAAGCTTTCAGCTTAATGATGATAAACATGCCAATGTCAGTTGAGGTTAAACTCTTGGCTTGTTAATGATAAAAATGTCACTTAGGCTTTGTAGGTAATATTGAGGATTGCTTGATCTTAAAGATAGTGCCAAAGATGAATTGCTTATGCTTTTATAGTGCCAAAGTTAAAGTCATTTGGGCTTGGTATGGTGTCAAGAGTCACTTGGGCTTTGTAAATATAACCGAGGGCTACTTGGGCTTTGAGATATACTAAAGGAATTGTATACTCCAAAACTTAAGTTAGTAATTATCCATAAATAACATAAATTTGAATATGTCTTACAATAAGGGACGTCACCTACTATGTTAGTTTCTTAAAACCTTGTATTGGTTGACAAGTCAATCGTCTTTTGAGTTTTTAAGTTAATTAACTTGCATCGCAATTGGTGTTTTTAAAACTCAGCCATCTAGTATTTTGAATCTTCTAGTCTTGGGAAGCAATTTTCCTTTTTATTTTTCTTTTTGTCATATTTTCCTTGTAGAATATTATATCTCATTCAAGAACAGTAGAATAAATTATTAATAAAATACATTTAATCATGTATAAATTATATTGTAAAGGTTTTAAAAGTGTCTTATTCCTCTTCCGATGTAGCACACTATGAAAGTGTGATATCAAATTTATTGCTAAAAACATATATGCAAAGCTATTCAAATAATTCAAGCATTAGTTGTAATTTTTGGATCAAGGCAAATTACATCTTGAAATCAAGCATGAAAGCATTACGAGCAACATAATGATATTTTCATGCTCTTAGAAGTGTTCCACTCTCTTTTTAAGAGTGACATTGTGTGATTATGCTATCTAAACTTTATATATAGCTACTAAGTATATTATGTAGCAAACTAATTTCAAATCACAACTAGAAGTATGCCATGTAAAATAGACTACTATAAGACTTACTACATATAGACAATTACCATGAAGTGGATCATGAAAACGTATGAATGATAAGTGGTAGGCCATGCACGCAATGTTTATTTGGGAAACGTGTCAATTATATGATTGATGACAATGTCATATCCTATTTCAACTTTATGAAAAGCTACATTCATGGATTGTAAGCTAAGACATAGGGTTATATAACGTAATTTATTTGTTTGAGAACTCACTTGATGTAATTGGATTAGGATAAAAATCATAGATATGGTCTCTTTTAGAACTAGTCAACCAAATCAAAAAATCAAAGGTAGTATGTGTTCTTTTATGATGCCATTTTATACTTATTGAATAATCAATAGGAATCTGAGTGCATTATTAACTATTATTAATGCTATTGCTTGGTTGTATCGCTTGACATGCAAGTATAATGGCATTTCTTTAAAGAATGCCGAGAAAAATAGACCTTTAAATTTACTTTCCTATCACATGAAGGAATTTAAGGAAATGTGTTTTTGTTAGGAGTAAGTCACTAGTCGAATGGTGTGCTATGAAATATATACTTACATAGTTCTCATAAGGTATGTATATGACTTCTAAGGATCTTTTTATGCAGCTTAATAATGCTATTGAATGTCATTTATTTTTAATAATATGATCATATAATGAAATATGATGTGCCTGTTATGGGGGCTGTCCTTGCCAATACCATTATCATAAATACAAATGGCACATTAAAGAATTGGCATGGTAGAATTTGTAATTTATATATGCATCTGCTTGATAAGTAGATCATGCAGAATTAATATCAATCAAAATGCATGAATAATCGCAAAACTAACTATGACTCTGATGCCTAAGCATTTTGTTTCTTCTAAACTATTCCAACATTATATATTGTTAACTAATGAAACAAGTCTTGCAGCTATAATTACATGCTAAGGAGTAATTAGACACGTAATAGGCATGATAAACACCTGCTTTGATCTCATATCTCTAATGAAATTAGCTTTGCTGGACATAAAAGCGGAACATGAAAGTGTAATCTAATTAGACTTAGCTTCAATTTTGAATTTAAGACTAATGGTGTGAAAAAAATCAAAGACTTTAGGCATATAGCTTTAATTCTATTCTAATGTGGGTTCTAGACTATGCTATACTAAAAAAAAATCTAAGTTAAGGGATTAGACCTTTAGTAATTGTCGTGATAAGCAATTTGATGAGACAACAAACACCTTAGGAGCTATTCATATCACTTGTATCCAGTAGGGGTGAAAATTGGGTTGTTAAAGCCAATTAAAAACTCCTAAACTAACCGCTCACCTAAAATTATACATAATGAAATTGGACCTGCAATTGCTCACAAAAGCTATGTCACCTATTTAGATCCGAGCCTTATGATTACTTGCAGGTACTTACGGATGTGGGTGGGTCTAAGCAAAAAAAGTCATACTTAGTTAAAAGTTGAGCCTTATGAAAGCTTTACTATAGATTCTTAAGAAATAAACAATCAAACAAATAAAATTAGAGTAAAAAAGAAGTAAAAAGAAGGGGAGAGATTTATCAATTATTAAGATGTGAGATCCATCGTGTTTGTAGTAATAGACAAAGATCAGAGTGAGGACCATTTGGAATAGCATTATTGCTTGATCGATTTAGCTGTTTGGTTTGGAGGAAACCTTTGATATTCCACTACATATTCACCAATGCTTAAGGTGAGTAGTAAAGTATTATAATCCTTAACATATAGTACTAAAGGATTACTATTATCAGGGAACCCTAACATCTTATTCCATTGAGGATTTAGAGTTTTATGCATAATCTATAGGATAATTCAACAAGTAAATATAGTAAACAGAGAAAATCATAAATATTACATGAAAACTAACATATTTTAGAGTGTTTGCGGGCGGGTTGCAGTTAGGATTGGATAGTAAGTTTCAATCCATTCCCATTCGTATACTTGAAATCTTCCTTTAAATTTCATCCGCTTTTATCCATTACGATATTTAATCTGGCCCAAATCACATAATTACATATTCCAGTGGGTAATTTATAACGGTTGGATCCAAAACTTCCAACCCTAGTATCTAGTAGAGATTTCATTCCAAACAAGAATATATTATTAATTTAAATTCTCATCCAAATGCACAGCAGCAGATTGGATAATATCCTATGCGCAGTAATAAATTTAAAGTTCACGGAATTATACCTTTGAAGGTGCTTTAAAAAGATTACAAGCTTTGCAAATGAATGAGAATTTAACTGTTGTGGCTTGGATCAGTACTCTTCCTTTCGTGATTATGCTTCTACAAAACGGAAATGAGATGCCCTCTTTGTAAATTGAAGCAGTCGATCGTTCGTTCCTTGAGATTAGAATAAAAATCTAGATGCTCTTTCGAAGTTGATTAGAACTTGTTTTATAGTTATTTTAAGTGCTTGGGAGCATGACCTAAATTCTTTAGAATTACATTTATGTTGATCTTCAGTTCCTCCTAAGAAGATCACTTTAAGAGACTCAAAGTTCTAATTTTGGTTGAGAACAACTTTACTTCGACGCTTAATTTTTTTGATCTCGTTTGCCACTGACAAGGAATTATGCATCCCCAGCCCTTGGTCTATGCATCGAAGGGTATTAGTTCTCTGCTCTTCTAGAAAATTTCCATATTATGCTATGGTTGCAAGTTACAACCCCGAACCCATAGACTTTCGCTTCAAGCTCAGATCCAATGAGTTCCTCTGTTATGATGGAGTAGAAGCATCATCAGAGAGGATCGATTTTTTGATCCCCTAAAATTATCTTCTTCGATTGGTAGTATCATAGAATTTTAGGAAATTTGCGGACCTCTCATATGGAGTTCAAAGGAGGATGGAAGGCCCAAACCACCCCTCCAAAACCCATTTTTTTAATGGAGAATTATGACCGGACATGTCACAAACAACGTTAATAATAGCTCCTAATTTGGCAAGGGAGGAACTCCGATTTTTAAAGTAATCTTTAAGACACAAACATATTGTTAGAAGATGGCGAACAGGATTCGTAATTACTCTTCTGATATTTGAATCTATATTTCTTGAGATGTGACTTATTATAAGGTACATACCTACGGTGAATATAGGGAGATAATTAATACGTTAATGAACGATTTAATAATTACTTATTAAAGCAAACATTCAAACTTGTATGGATCCAATTGATCACGTGATTAAATTTGATAGATGTTAGATCATTGAGACAAATTGGATCAATCATAAATCGAGTTAATTAGATATAGAATGATTGAATATATGTTATGCCAAACAAATTAACTTTGACTTGACCAGATATTTTAAGTATTATTAACTCTTATTAAAAATTTAAGTATAACAAAATTTATTGTTAATTATTATATTTAATTGTGATATAATTGTTTGTGGTATATATTTAATTTTTATGCTCATTAATATTTTTTTTAAGAAATAAATTATTTATTTTTTATTTTCAAAAGCAATTAAAATTTTCATGATGGCATTAATATCAATATCTCTCATAAAATACGAACTTAAACCCTTAAAGTGGATCTTAGCTATCTCCACTTTGTCAAGCTTAAACCAATATGTAGCTAACTAGACTAGACCACAACAACTTAACCACATTGAATTCTGATTGAATCGCCTAATCCATGCACAAAATTAAAATTTTCCAAAGAACACTCATTGTATTCATTCATATGTAAGTAGCTTTATTAACATGAACCCACCGTAAAGAGTTAACATGATTGATTGTTCACAAGCTTTGCTAAGCTTTACATTTACTCTTACCCATTCATTAGTCATTAGTCACTATAGCATTATAGTCCTTTTTTTTTATAGTGTAAAACAGGTCGCGACCCACAGACCGGCTAGTGACCTGCGACTTATTTTTACAAATTTGGACATTAGAAAATGAACCTATTTTTAAACGTGGGTCCGTGACGAACTCGATCCACAACAGACTAGCCTATATTTGCCAAACTAATAGGTTTTCAGTTAGAACCCGCAGATTGGCCTGCATTCATCATGGGTTTTGACAGATATAGACCTTTTAAAATTAAACTCATTTTAATCATGAGTAATATGGATTGACCCATCACAGATTGGCCTGTATCCACACGAACCAACCCATTTGATAGCCCTACCTTCAATCCCAAAGTCTCCAGTTAAAGCTCCAAAAATTGAGCTTTAATTAGCAAATATCCTTTACACAGATCTAAATAACTAAAAACTTCCCTAGCTAGATATAAATCAAATTTCTTACACAAACAAATTATAATAATACCAACAATGACAACTAAGACAAAAAAGGAATTGAGTTTCGGGTTTCAGCTGTGTCTAAGTTTATTATAGTTGCTTCACCCTCCATCTCCATATAGTAGATGGGTAGTTAGCTTCCTACCTTCATCTTTCTCACTTCCTAACCAGAATAAATAAAGATTCTTCTTACCATATTATAGAATTCACTACAAAAGATATCAATAATGAGAGATTATTATATCAATGAGCATAAATAAATTAAAGGGTGCAACTTGAAATCATTCTATCCTATAATTATATTAAAAGAGGTACTTATGACCATGGTTCGTCCCCTACAAGCATCATATCCCTTTTCATCATCTATGAAAATAATATCCTACTTCTTTTTTTGTCTAAGTTATCCATTCAAGTCAAACATCTTTTCTAATTCATCTATAAGTTGTTCATGCCTATCCAAAATGGTCAAGTCGTCCATCACACGACCTACTACAAACACTTGCATTTGAACCTTTTGCTAGGTTTTTGAAAAATAATGGAAAGCTTTAAATTTTTTGCTCTAGTCAACCATAAACATTGAATTTATATTTATAAAACAATCATTCTACATTAATACCTTGGTGCGAGTTCTAAATCATATTTACTTGCAATTAATCTCTTTAGATGATACTTGCAACTTCATATTTCATCTCTTTAGAAGCATTCAAGATATTAGACTTATGGCTTGAATCAATTCTAGATAAGATATACATTTAACCTTCAAAGGAGCCATTGGCTGCACCTTCTACATTTGGAGGTTCTTTCTGCATAACTAATGAGTTTCTGGGATGACAAATTAACTCAGCTCTAAATAATTGATAGCTTGTAGCAGTCTTTGATCTCCTTTTCCAATTAGTCAAACATGTGATCTTGGTTCAACTTTGATGAGTGAGCCATTGAATGCCCCAATAGAATAAGCTAACCAAAGACACTTTTAATATCATTTGTTGTTTCTTAAAATAAATATGAAGTCTCACTATGAGAAGAAAGTCAACTCCCATTTATATGATTCTTTGTTATAGTGTTTGCATTGCTTTTACTATTAATATTAACTTGATGCCACATACCTAAACCATCAGTCATTTTTCTTTCAGTCATAACAATGTATTGTGTTATATTAGGTTACATCAACCTAGAATTCTAGAAATTAGGGGTGATTAGTGTTATGTTTAGATTAAAATGAAACATTATAAAGGCCAATAGAAATTAACTCAATTGCTATATGTATTATGTTAAAAGATATAATTCTCACCAAGATTTAGAATATCACTGGGTAGTTATGGCCATTTAGTCTTTATAGTAGAATGTTGAACTAAAGAGGGAAGAGTAAGAACCACAAATGGTTCTATTTATTAAAATCAAAATTTTATAAGAATAATAATCCCAATTGAACTATGTGAAAAGATAATATTAAAATACAAATAAAATAAATTGATAATTACCTTATGAATCCATTTTTGTGATAGATGTAGACTCTAAATCTCCTATAAGTCATGAACCATTTACGATTGATTTTGATTATGAACTCCAATAAAGGCACATTACTCCTATCAATCCTAGATGAGTTTTTGAACTTAAAGAGATACTTTGACACTAATAGGTAGTGATCAAAATCAATCTTAGGATTTAAGAGTAACGACCCTTATCTATATTGTAACAACCAATGGGTTAATCTATCACTGAGAACGATCCGTTATCATGCTATTGAGTTAGATTGCCACTAAACCTAAACTATATATTTATTTTAATATTAGGTCAAACTTTTTACATCTTATTTTATTATTAAATTAATAGATCTATAATAGAAAATCTAATAATCTCATACTTAGATCATGTAATTTAATAATAGTAGCCACTTTAAATAAGATGTAAAATAATTATGGCATTTTTACACTTATCAATCTCAATTAAGATCATATATATCCAATAATATTAAACATAGTATCTGATAAAGATATCAATGAAATACATACTACACACTTATACTTTGTTGAACAAATACAATATCCGATAAAAATATATATAACAAGATTCTGCTTAATAAAATTTATATAATAAATTATGACAATATATATAAATCTTTACACATTAGGTCGAAGCATCTGCTTAAGATGTTAAATGAGAATTGTAATTCTTAGTACAATTTTGAGATAGGCCTAAATGTTTCTATAAATATGTCATAACAAAATATGCATAATACATGGTAAAACATGAATATTCTATTATGAATATTTCGTTTATATACTTTTAGAGAAAATAATTTACATCATAGTACTCCTATTAACCTAAAATACAAAAAACTTAGTTAATCCTATACTGATTACATGATTATGATATATTCTTACTGCTGAACCTTTAGTCAGTTGAACCACGAGTATATAACCCATAGAAATATGTTCAATACATAATATGTTCGCATACCTTTTCTCACATAAATTGGTACTTTATATCAAAATACTTTGTATAAACAGAACTTTTATTATTATAAGAGAAGTTTACAATAGCAATATTGTTAAAATAAATGGTCAAGAGTCTAAAAATGCTCTCAATAATCTCAAAACTAGTCATAAAATTTCTTAACCATATAGCAACGTAAGTAGCTTCATAACACATGACATGTTTTACTTCCATAATGGATGTTATTGTTGAGGATTGCTTAACACTTTCATGATACAGCTCTTTCTGCCACCATAAAGATACATTTAGATGTTGATTTGTGATCATTTAGATAATTAGCCAAATTTGAATCCAAGTAACCTGTAATTATGAGATCTCTCAATCTCTTATGAGTTAACATGTAATCTTTTGTACCTTACAAGTACCTCATGACTTTTTTTATAGCAGTTCAATGTCTCTTATCAGAATTACTCAAGTATCTCCCCAGTATGTTAAGATGTGTACATATTTAAGCATACATTAGGTTATCGACAATCAATGCATATAGGACACTTTTCATTTTCTCTATTTCAACATCATTTTGAGGACACTAAGACTTGAAGAAAATTTTTCCTTTTAAAATGGGTGTGGAAAATTGAAAGAATGTTAACATATTAAACCATTTAGTATTTTTTGAATGTATGTATGTTAAGACAAACTATGCAAGTCTCAGGATCTATCACAATGGATTTTTACCCTTAGAACATAAGAAGCATCTTTAATATCTTTTATATCAAAATATATGGATAACATTTACTTTGTCTTAGTTAGTAGGTTCATATTATTATTTACAAGGAGAATGTCATCCACGTATAATACCAAAATAACAAAACTGTTTGCACTCATTAGTATATAAATATATTGATTCACTACATTCTCCTTGAATTCAAGAGAAGTTACTACTTTATCAAATTTAAAGTACCACTATCTAGAAACTTGTTTTAAGCTATATATGGACTTTTTAAGTTGACACATTAGATGCTCTTTTCCTTTCCTTTGGAAACTATCTAACCAATTCATATAAATAGTCTCTGATAGATCACTATTCAAGAAGACTATCTTTACATTCATTGATGTAACTCTAAATCAAAGTAAGCCACTATAACCATGACAACTCAAAATGAGTTTTTAGTTAAAATTGATGAAAAAGTTTTCTTGTAGTTTATACCTTGCTTCTAGATGTAGCCTTTAGCTACTAATCAGGCCTTATACCTATCAACTTTATCTTGAGCATCTCTTTTGGTCTTAAAGACTCATTTGTATTTGATCAACTTATAACCTACAGGAAGTTTTACAAGATCCCACACTTAATTTTTATGCATTGAAACCAGCTTGCTCTTCATAGCATTCATCCTATCAGAATGGTTTGAATTGATTATAGCTTGAGAAAAGGTTCTACGATCAGTATTATCATTAATGTCATATTCATGTTCTTATAGTTACACAAGATAATCTTTAAGAATTATCAATCTATGAACTCTATAAGATCTTCTTAACAAAATTTTTATATTTACTTCATCTAGTTTAATATTTTTTTCCATTAGCTGTGCTAGATCAGTTAATAGAATAACAAAAGATGATTCTTTCAATATTGATGTTAGCAAAATAATTATTTTGTCTTTAGTGAAATCGATGATACGTGATTTTTCACTTTCACTATCTAACTCATCCTTAAAGATAACTTAATCAGACTCAATTATTCTAGTCATATGAATTAAATAATAAAATTTGCTTCTTCTCGAGTCATTGCAGTATCCAATGAAATATCCACTAACAGTCTTTAAATCAAGTTTTCTTGTGGATGAAATGTACAGTTTTGCTTTAACTTTACAACCTCAACCTTGAAAATGCTTTAAACGAAGCTTTTTATTATATAATAATTCATAAAAAGTTTTAGGCATTGACTTACTACGATCATGAGTTAGAATGTATACAACTATTTTCAATGTATCACTCCATAAGAATTTTGGTAGTGTAGTATAAGCCAGCATGCATCTTACCATGCTTACGAGAGTCCGATTTCTTCTTTTTGCGATTTTATTTTGCTTTAACATTTTATATATAGTGTAACTTGTTTAAATTTCACACTCTTATAGGTATCTTGTAAAAAGACCAGGGTTTCTTTTTGTTCTATCATATCTATCATAATACTTACCACCTTTGTCAAAATTAACATATTTTGTTTGTTTCCCTAGTTTCAACTTAACTGTTGCCTTGAATGACTTGAAAGCTTCCAATAATTTTAACTTTTCACTAAGCAATAACGAAATCTAAAGTAATTATTAATAAATATGATAAAGTATTTGTAACCTTCTATAGCACTAGATATAATAAGTCGACTAATATTAATGTGAATCAGTTCTAGAATATTCTCTTTTCTACTTTTCTTACCCTTTCTAAGTCTAACTATAAGTTTTCCCTTAATGCAATTCACACAAGTTCAAAATTCGAGAAGTTTAAATCATAAAGTACTTTTCTTTTTATAAGTCTCCAATTTTTTTTTTTAGAAAAGTGTCCTGATAGTCTATGCCACAATGTTTAGGATCTTTCATCAATTCGATATCTTTTCTTACCCACAACAAAGTTTATTGAGTTTACAAAATTAGGTTCTAAGTTACTTCCATATAAATCATCACACATAAAACCAATACTTACAACAAAGGATTTATAAAATAATTCAACTTTTTCATGTCTAAATTAACAAGAATATCTAATAGAATCTAAAACAATAACTAAAATTAAATTCTTTCTCATGGAAGGTGCATAAATTATATTATTCAATAAAAGTTTGTGTCCAATTTTTAACTTCAATTTTACTAACCCTATGTGCTCTAGTTCAACCCTCCCTCCATTTCTAAATCTTACAATTAGCTCTTATTCACTTAACTTTTTTAGATTTGTCAACACCAAAAAACAATTAGTCATATAAATAGTTACATTAATATCTAACCACCTAAAGTTTGATGGCATATTAACAATGTTAAATTTAAAATAGATTGAAGCTAGATGGATACCTTTCTTTTTTGTTCTCAACCTATTTCTTGTATTTAAAATAGTTCACTTTTTTATGCTCATACTTCTTACAAAACCTATAGTTACCCTCAAATTGGGCTTTATTAGGTTTATAACATTGTTTTCCACCAGACTCACCTTTCTCACCTTTTTTCCTTCCATGATTGTAATGAGTCTTGTTATCTTTCTAATTAGACCTTTCACCATGATTTGAATTTATACCATGCCAAATAAAATTAACTACTTAAGCCTTACTTTTTGTCATGTCTTTCTCGGCCTATGTAATAATTGAAATGAATTTATTAATGGTCCATTCTAATTTCTAAGTATCATAATACATTTTTAGATCACTAAATTGAGATGAAAAAGACTCCATCATATGCCAAGTTAAATTAGTTTCTTGCAAATTAACTTATATGATTTTTAACTTGTTGTAGTAGTTGACTAATCTTAAAATATGCTCTCTCACCTCGTTAACACCATCATACATTAATTTCTTAAGTAATGAAAGATACTATCCCTTCTCAGCCTTATCAAACTTCTTATATTTTTCAGTTATAGAATTCAAAAACTCTTTTGCATTTGTTATTTCAAGAATATTCTCTCTTATCATCTTATCCATCGTGTACTTTATTATCATCAAATATACTCTGTCAGGGTGGGTTCATATTTCAGGATCATTTTTCTAATCTGCTATATATTCAGTATTCATTTAAGGTTTTATTTCTCTAATTGCTAGATTAAGATTAGACATTGTAAGATACAACTTTAATGATTCAGCGTAATCCTTATAATTTGTCCTATTAGGTGTTTTAATTATATTTAATTGCATAGATAAAGGACATAAGGAAATAAATTTAAAATATTAATACATGTTTAACCTTAATCATGCTAGAAATTTCTTTCAATAAACTATGTAATTAAACTCAATATTATATTATAAGGTTCAATAACAATAAGGTAATAAAGATTCTATAATATAATACAAAGATTAAATATCATATTTCTAAGATTTTAATACCGATAGGATGATAAAAATTTTAGAAACACAATACTTATTCCTACACTTATGTTATTACTAACAGATCATATTATTAATATTATACCGATCAGATATTAAAAATATTATTAATATGATACTCCCTTAATTCAATTACTATTTTATTAAAATGAACAAAATTTTATATAATTGAGCCCATAATAGATGGGCTTAAAATTACACAAAATTCTATGGTATTATGTAAGTCCAAATAATTCCTAAAATTATTTTTCAACTAAACAATGTCCAAAAATTTCACAAAAAATATATATAGGAGCCCAAAATATAGAAATATTATAGTAAAATTTTCAATCCAAAATAAGATCAATCAGTCATTCAAATTAAATAAGCAAAATAAAAAATATTTTTAATTTCAAAATATATAGAAAAATGCCTAAAAAATCCAACTCAAAGAATGAAGTCTAGAGCACCTTTCACCATTGGCAAATGATGTTGACATAATGGCATGTGGTGTGCATGCACTACTACTGTGCATAAGCATCACCTAACACACACTATTCATTATCTTCCTCATTAAATTGATTTTGTAACCTAAGTCAAGCAACTAGGTTGTAAACTCACACACAACTTAAAACCATATTTGCTTATTTTTCAATGTATTTTTCATACATAATCTTCCTTTAATTTGTTTTAATATATTTAATGCAAATTTTTTTTGGAAAAATGCATCCAAAAATTAGTTCTTATGATTGAAACTTTTTCGGAATTCTAACCATGACTTTAATGGCTTTTTCCTTTTAAAAAATTGGAATTTAAATACTTATAAATGCCAAGATATATTTTTATTAAATTGTAATACATTAAAATAAAAATTACTTCCAAATTGGTTACAAAAAATTTCAAAATTTCATAATTGTCAGAAATGGCTGAAAAATTGCTAGAATTTTTTTTCTATGTTCAAACACCATTGAAGAACTTATTGAAAATTTGTGAATGAACTGAAATTCTTCAAATAAAACCTAAACATACGCAAGCAACTTGTATGATACACATCAAATTGGGAATTAATGCATAAAAAATAGATTTTTTAAAAAAATTGTACTAGCATTTCTAAATTTTTTTATACAAATGGGAATTAGTATATCTATCAAATATTAATTATTTTGATCAGCACGTATAGGCATTTGATATGTTTAATATTAATATTCCTTTGAATATAATATTTAGCATTATTGAATGCTTATAATCTCAATTAGACTTATGGATAAAATAATACCATTGGATGTTGACATTAATTTTCAAATCACCATTATTTATAAATTATATTTGCTTAAGTGGGAGATTATTAAAATTAAACTTTAAATTATATAAATCCTATTATGCATATTTATGTTTAAATTAATATATCTATTGAATATTAATTATTTTGGTTGGTGAAGTATAGTTATTTAATATGTTTAATATTAATATCTTTTTTAATATAATATTTAGTGTTATTATATGCTTATAATTTCAAATAAACTTATGGATGAAATAATACCATTGGATGTTGATATTAATTTTCAAGTCACCGTTATTTATAAATTATGCTCAAGTAGAAGATTGTTCAAATTTTATTTTGAATTTAACTTAATTTATAAATATATTATTATTAATAATGTTAATATTGTTTAGTATCCAAAATAAAGTGACTATGAAATGGTAGGTTTTACATGGTATTTAGGTCCAATGGAAATTGAGTAGGTATGAATTTTATAATGGATAGAATATATGATATACCCTAATTAATTAATTAATTATATTTAGGATTTCTACCTCTAAAAATTTCAAGAATTTTCTTTCTTTCTTTTGAGTGCAGAAAGAAATTTCTTTCTTCTAGAGAATGTAAGTGTGGTTTTCATAAAGAGCAAATGGAATGATCCTTTGAGCATTATGTCAACTGTGTTTCTGGGGAGGAAGGAGAAAAGAAAGGCAGCTTTAAGATAAATTAGTTATATTTTGTAGAATGAAGCAACTATTTACCTGTTTTCAATGCTTAACTCACAACCTTTATTTATGCTGGGCCTCTTTTTTCCCAATGCTATGCATCAGTGAATTATATTTTCTACTTCCACTTGCTATTATGTTAATTCCTAAAACGCAAGTAAAGATATCCATGGGGTCCAATCTAAATAAAGTAATGTGTTTAGTTATTGTTATTCCATTAAATTTATAACATGGATAAGTATAGAGATGCGAACATAAATAAAGATAAATACAAATATTAATCAATAATTAGTAATGTGAGTAAGTTTCTCTGCATAATTTTATTATTTGACACATATCTTTTTTCCTATGAGTGAGGTTTACTTATTCCTAAAAGTTCTTTTACTTAATAAATAAATAATTTTAAAATTAGGTAAATAAATATAATTGATAAAAAATTTAAAAAATACATATTAAAATGTATTATTTTATAATGTATTAATGATTTAAAATTATTAAATTTTATTCAAATTATATAATACTATACAAATTAATTAATTTAAATCTTTGGATTTTTTAGTATATTATTATAATGTTATGTTGAAATCTCTCTCTTTAAGGAAAGATGTGAAATTTTATTTATAGTGTCCAACAAGACATGTTGATTCTCTCTGCTACCTCCTCTCAATTCACAGGTTGTTTTTCAACTTCACAATAGCTTAAAGACAACGAAGCTTTAAGCCTTAATTTTATAAACATAATCATATACTATGGTTGGTTAGGAACATAATTTATTAAATGCAAACCCCATGTGGAGTCTAACTTTGGTTGCTGTTCTTTGGCCTACACTAACTAAACATATGTGTATATATGTTTGTACGTTGTTATAAATCGACCAATTCTCATTCCACTCTTTGTATATGTTAAGGTTGGAATCCATGTGATGTGAGGACAATAACATAATGTTTGAAGACTAAACAATAAGAAAAGATAACAACTCAATGGTTGAATTAGAAAGTTACTACAAAAGTGGAAGTGGGGCTTAGGTTAGTCACCAACAAAGGCATCTGCCAATGAAATAAATGAAAACAGTAAATGCAAGTAAATGGAAATGGTTTCTTTTCATGGTCGCTACACATTAAATTGAGACAAAATTAGCTAATAGGATTCGTCAAACAGGGGGGAATGGGATCCATGTTAGGACAATCTCATACACCTATTGGTATTAGCTTAACCCGACATAGTTGAAAATAAAAATTCATCAAAAAAATTTTTAAATAATATTTTACTTTAAGTAAAAAATTATTTCATTTATAATTATTATTTTAATTATATTTATACCATTATGAAATTCAATAAATTTAATAAGGATTTCATTAAATTTAAATTCAATTAATTTAAAATATATATTACATTAAAAATTTATCTCTTTTTAATATTGTATTGATCATAGCACCAACATAATCTTCTTTTTAATTGAATTTTATGTATTTTTTAATACATTCTAGTTAAAAGAATTTATTTATAAATAAATTAAAATTATTATTTTTAACAAAATTTTTAAATAATAAAGTTTATTTATAAAAAAATAAAATTACTTCTATTAAAATGAAATGATATCAATTTGAACCCTTAACGGTGGCTGCTTGGATAGGATTCATTGTGAAATATTGTGAAGATTGATTTATTGAAAGTTTATTTATTTATGAGTAAATATAAGTTTGGTATTATGAATACTAATCACATTTTGTCAAATTAAAATGGAAAAAAAATTAAGTTGATACCATTTGTTACAATTTATTACAGTAAGGTGCTAAATACCTCCTTTCTTTCATTTAATTTTATCTGTAAATAATAATTTATTAAAAAACCTAGAAGATAAAATGACATACTCAAAGCACATCTTGAGAAGAACAAAAGTAACAAAATGAAAACCTTTGTTGTCGCATATTAAAATTAGAGAATTTTTAATCTTATAAAAATTAAAAATTTATAAAAATTAAAATTTAGGTATTTTAAATTTTATAAATATTAAATTAATATAAAAGTTTAATTATAAATAAAATTAATAAAAATTAATTTTTTAAGAATTAAAATAAATTTTTAATTAAGATAAAAATAAAAAAAATAAGAACTTAGAGATACAAAATCTTACATAAAATTATAGAATAATCTTTTTTTTGCCCTTATTTAAAAAAAATAATTATCTTAAATGAATTACTATTTAGATAGTAACATGTTACTATTTGAAGATTAAACAGTAACATACTATTATTTGACAGTTTAATTTTTAATGAAACTTAATTTATTCATTTATTTTAAATTTTTTGTTAATGTTACTATTTGAGGATGAAATAATAATATGCTATTATTTAATAATTTAGTTATTAATGAGACCTGATTTATTTATTTATTTTAAATTTTTAGTTGATGTTACTAATATCCTCTTTTTAGTAATTTAATTGTTAATGAGACTTAATTTATCCATTTATTTTGAGTTTTTAATCGATATTACTATTTAAAAATAAAACAGTAACATAATGTTTGAAGACTAAACAATAATATACTATTATTTGATAGTTTAATTATTAATGAGACTTGAATTATTTATTTATTTTAAATTTTTTATCAATATTATTGTTTGGAGATGAAACAGTAACATGTTATTATTTGAAAACTAAATAATAATATACTATTATTTGATAATTTAATTGTTAATGAAACTTAATTTATCTATTTATTTTAAATTTTTTTTATGAATATTACTATTTAGAGATGAAACAATAACATCCTTTTCTTTAACAATTTGGTTGTTAATGAGACTTGATTTATCCATTTATTTTAAATTTTTAGTTAATATTACTGTTTGACGATAAAATAGTAGTATGTTATTGTCTGAAGACTAAATAATAACATGCTATTATTTAGCAGTTTAATTATTAATGAGACTTAAATTATTCATTTATTTGAGATTTTTTATCGATATTACTATTGGGAGATGAAACAGTAACATATTACTATCTAATGACTAAATAGTAATATGTTATTATTTGATAATTTGATTGTTAATAAGACTTGAATTATCCATTTATTTAAAATTTTTAGTCGATATTACTATTTGGAGATGAAACAGTAATATTCTCTTCTTTGATAGTTTAATTATTAATGAGACTTAATTTATCTATTTATCTAAAATTTTTAGTCAATATTATTGTTTGGAAATGAAACAGTAACATGTTACTATCTGAAATGTGACTATCTAAAGACTAAATTGTAATATATTATTATTTGATAATTTAATTATTAACAAGATTTGAATTATTTATTTATTTGGAGTTTTTAGTCGAATAAACAGTAACATCCTCTTCTTTAATAGTTTAATAGTTAATGAGACTTGATTTATTCATTTATTTTAAATTTTTTATCGATATTACTGTTTGTAGATAAAACAGTAACATATTACTATTTGGAGACTAAATAATAATATACTCTTTTTTGCTAGTTTATTATTAATTAAATTTAATTTATTCATTTATTTTAAATTTTTACTTGATATTATTGTTTGGAAATGAAAAAGTAACATCCTCTTTTTTGACAATTTAGTTATTAATGAGACTTGATTTATCCATTTATTTTAAATTTTTTTATCAATATTACTATTTCATTAAACAATAACATGCCATTGTCTGAAGATTAAATAGTAATATGTTATTCTCTGAAGACTAAATAGTAACATGCTATTATTTAACAGTTTAATTATTAATGAGATTTGAATTATCTATTTATTTAAAATTTTTAGTCGATATTACTGTTTAAAAACTAAATAGAAAAATTCTTTTCTTTGGTAATTGATTATTAATGAGATTGATTTATTAATTTATTTTAGGTTTTTAATTAATATTATTATTTAGAGATCAAATAATAATATGCTATTATTTAACAATTTGGTTCTTACAGAAACTTAATTTATTTATTTATTTAAAAAATTTTTGTTGATGTAAATGTTACTATTTGGAGATGAAATAGTAACATATTACTATTTGATCTATAAATAGTAACATATTATCCTTTGAGTTTTATTATTAATAAAGTTTTATGGTACTACTATATACTAAAAGAATTGGAGAGCAAAAATTTAATATAAGATTTGAATGAATTTAAATTGAGAAAAATGAGGTCAAGGTTAGCAAAATAATAAAAAAATAAAGAAAAATTAAAAAAATTATTGAAAAATATCTTTTTTTGCTAGTTAGAGTGGGCAAAATGCCTTTGGATTTTGTGAGTATGTAGATCTCAAAAAGTTACATGAAATCAATATATAATTTGTCCCAATCGAATAATTGAGCGTAAAGTTATAATCGTTCAAAGTTTTGAATTCAATCTAAACGTTTCCAATCGAGTGAACCTCCACCGAAATTAATTTTTCTTATTTTTTATTGAAAGATCATAAGAAAATAAATAAAAATGAGTAATTATTTGTAAAAATTGATTAACTAATCATGGAGTTATATCCTTTCGAAATTCCTAATTCATGATCACCTTTTTATGGTGAAAAAAATGGTATTTATAATACTAATAATTTATAAAATTAACATCTATTTGAAATAAAAATCAGCATTAACATCTCTTGAAAGAAAGCCTAATGCGTGACACTATAATATAATTTATTGAATTAAAATCAACAGTAATTAAAATAGGGACCCAGGCAAATTCAGATTGCTTGTATCGGGTCATGTATTTTGTCTTTCTCACACAAGGCCCCAGGCCCATATTA
Source organism: Sindora glabra (assembly GCA_020226215.1). NCBI lineage: Eukaryota > Viridiplantae > Streptophyta > Magnoliopsida > Fabales > Fabaceae > Sindora > Sindora glabra. The sequence goes on along the minus strand of CM035225.1, from coordinate 135,347,191 downwards.
TTAATTGGGCCATTTTCCATGTTGGGATGGGCCTCGCTTTTATTTCCTGATTGTTCCCATTGGTCCACTGGTAAAACAAAGGATGATGGGAGCTAGATAGAGTCAAACGAAAGCAAATTCGTCAAAGCTTGCAGGTGATGAAAGGTAGAAATTGATTTTTGTATTTTTTAGCAAAAAAATATATCTTTACGAGACGCGCATGTGATTTGTTTAATACAACGTCGTTGACTTACTAATTATTCTATTTGTGTTTTCTTTGAACAAGTATGATTTCGCTCCACGTTCTAGTTTCAAGCATTGAATTATTTTTGAATGATTATTATTATTCTTAAAGTAAATAGAGCAGTTAAATGATATATAATTAAAAAGGAGCAAATTCCTATAAACTTTTTTTTTTTTTGCTTTTATTCATATAAAATATTTTTATCAATTTTATTGTAAGATATATTAATTTATTTGATTTGATTTTTTATTATTTATATAAAATTTAATTTTTTTAATTTCATATTTTTGAAGATGGAATTATATAAGTTAATATTTTATAAAAATAAATTAATAAAATATATTTTATGATAATAAAATGAAAAAAATAAATTTTATAAAAATAAAAAGAGGATTTCCTAATTGTTTGGGTGAGGGTGGCGCTGATCCCGGAGTGAGTGCCCCCCGACCCGTAGATCACTCTCTCCGCTCACAGAGTCCACAGTGTTACGCTCACGCGTCTTCATTCCAATTCTTAACGCCTAAGTTTACGATTTGTCTATAGTGGGGTGGGTGTGAACGTGAGCTCGTGGAACCTCCTAGATTTGATGCCCCTTCTAGAAACTACAAAAATCAACTCCAACAACTCTCTCTCTCCCCTCCCAACACGTCATCACTTCAATATACGCGTTTTACCTTGGCGTCGGCCTCGTTTGATCGGCCCATCCCAACCCCTCCCTCTCTCTTTCAACTTTGACAATCAAACACGCAACCTTAGTCACTACCATCTTTCCACGAAGTTTCATCCTCTTCTCTTTCTCTTTTTTATTTATTTCTGCTCATTTCTTTCTCTTCCCCCATCTTCACTTCTCTCTGCGATTTCCTCCTTCATACCTTTTTGGATTTGAAGTTGTACTGAAATTTCAATTTTTGCATCTCGCCATGGAGAACAATCAGCAATCATTTTGGCAGTTCAGCGATCAGCTACGCCTGCATACATCCAATTTGGCCAACCTCTCCCTGAACGATTCGATTTGGAGCAATAATTATCCGAGCAAGAGGCCTGACCAGAGGAGAAATTTTGATATCAAGGTTGGCGGTGAGATCAACTCCAAGCCAAAATCTTCTGATTTCAATGATTTCAGTTTAAATGAGTTGAACGAAGGCTGGAAAATTGGCAGTTCCAACATGGCCAATGGATCGATTTACGGTATGCCTCAGAATAATAACGTCAGTCTTAATGGGGGGTTCAATAAGGGAATTTATTCGAAGCCGGTCTATCTTAATTTGAATAACGGCGGCAGCAACAACAACATCTTCAATCCCAATTTGAAGGGGCAGAAAAAGGGTGAAGATGATCACGCTAGTAAGGGGAAGAAGAGTGCTAATAGCAATAAGAAGCAGGGCGCTGACAGTAACAGTTATGATAAGGAAGCAAAGGGCAGTGCTGTAGATAAGAGATTCAAAACGCTGCCACCGTCTGAGTCTCTGCCGAGAAATGAAACCATCGGCGGCTATATTTTTGTTTGCAACAATGACACCATGGCTGAGAATCTCAAAAGGCAGCTATTCGGTAATATATATATATATATATATTTTGGACCTCTCAACCGTTTTAGACTAATATATGATTCTCGTTGTTCATTCTGTAATTATTATGCCTCGTATTCACCCACTAGTATATCGTAGCAGAAGTTTGTTAGTTTCCTGATTCTGCTTCCTTTTTGTAAACTTTCCTAGGTCTGCCACCACGGTACAGAGATTCAGTTCGGGCAATAACTCCGGGGTTGCCCCTTTTTCTCTACAACTACTCCACCCACCAACTCCATGGGATCTTTGAGGTATGTATAAATCGTCTGTTTTTCTCTCTCTCTCGAGTTAATTATGGATTAGGCACAACTCTTTTCTTTTTTTTTTTTGGGTATAAATTTTTTTGAAAGCCCAGACTGCGATTAATATTGCATGTTGATGGCTGTATGTTCAGGCTGCGAGTTTTGGGGGGACAAATATAGATCCAACAGCTTGGGAGGACAAGAAGTGCGCTGGGGAATCACGCTTCCCCGCTCAGGTATCCATAATCTTCAACATCGTCTTTGATTCCTTTGATCTCTTACTATTGCGTTTTCATGGTTTATTGATGCATATAATATAAAATTCCTGATGAATGAGTTTTAATTTTACAGGTACGAGTGATTACTAGGAAAGTGTGTGAACCCTTGGAAGAGGACTCCTTCAGACCAATTCTTCATCACTATGATGGTCCTAAGTTCCGCCTTGAGTTGAATGTGCCTGAGGTAACCTTATTATGCCATTTAATTCTTATAGTGAGGGTATGGTTCGGTCTCACTGATCAACTAAAGTTTGTTGCAGGCATTGTCTCTTCTGGATATATTCGCAGATCAAAACTCTTTCAAAGAAACTTTCAACGAAATCAACGCCACAGAGGCATAAACTCGGAGGAAATTACATAGAAACAAAAACCAAGAACAATATAAATAGATGAATAGAGAATAGCATGGCTTCGAATATTATGGGATCCCAAGATGAATGAAATTAATTTATAATGTGTTAGTGGTGGCTTTTGTATAGAGGCTGTAATGCATACTTGTCCTTATTTTTTCTTCGTTTTTGGTGTAGATGGGTTATATCGCTTGAGAATATCCCAAAATAAGATCTTGAATGAACAACTTTCCTACTTGTAATGCTAATGATATGTGTAACCGAGGAATATAATTAACATCTTTCTCTACTCCATCTTCCTTGATAATTTTGGTGGTTGTGCTTTGGGGAATAAATCTGCGGACTCCATTATGGTTTTAGTTTTCCGGGTTAATTATTGTATGCCTCAATGGCTCCAAAATTGACGAAATCAACGAAATCAGGATGACGAATAATGATGAGAAAGCACAACGCTTGATTGGTGGTTAGGTGATCATTTTTTATCAAAGGTTGAGTAGGGATCCATGTTTATGAGATTACAATTTAAGATCACCTACTCTATCTAATGTAGAACTATTGGATGACCCTTTCAAAGAAGAACGTGTCGATATCTATTTGTTTTCCTGTAATTTGCCATTTCACGTGGTTTGACTCTGTACAGCACTGAATTTCTGGACGGTTGGACGCCCGGAAATTATCAAACTTACAGGTTAGGCAATAAATGGAATTAGCCAAACCAATATTTTTATATTGCTAGTGTCATCATCTCTCCTCTCTGTTTACTTTTATTTTGCGACTTGCCGACAATTTGTATGTCTCCTACTGAAATGCCTACGATACGTCCAGATTTAAGTGAGTTTGACTGCAACCATTTTATGTAAAATTTCCCGATGTATTATTGTAGTAAGCTAGGTTCTCGTGTTAGTTCATAGCTCAGTGGCAGAGCAATCGACTGCAGATCAGTTCGAATCCGGTTGGGCCCTAACATTTCAGGGATTTTTACATTACTTTTAACCATGTGCGGATGACCTTTTAAACGAAGTTACGTAGAACGCAAGCTAAAAGCAGTTCACCAATAATGGAAATTTTTCGTAAATGGCTAATCAAGCATACAACCTGACTTGTGTAATTCTCAAATGATAAAATTCTAACTTTGGAACCTATAATATTACAAGATGGCCGATAGCGCATATTTACATGGATGATGCGGTAATTAAATAGAAGCACAAGCAGGGCACTGCACCAAGCCATTCTCATTGCAGGAGGTGCACCTCTCCTTGCTTTGAAGCAGCCTGCGACTGCCGCCACAATCCAAACAGGGCACAAACCTGGCCCCACCACACCCTCCACACGCTTGTCTGCCAATCCCTCTCTCCACACGTGCGGCGTTGAATACCCTGCCCAATCTACCGGATTCGTTGAGCTGCAGTAACTCATCCACTCCGCCCAGGTACCTTCCCTTCACAAACACTCTGGGCAGAGGCACTTGCGCCTCCAACAAGTCCTTCAACTCCTTCAGGTACTCTCCATGCAAGGACACGTCTCTCTCGTCGAACACCACTCTGTGTCCCTCCAATATGTCTCTCACACGGTTGCAGTCCTCGAATGTCCGCCTCACCCCACCCAACGACGTCGTGTATATCACTACCCCCTCACCCCCTCCCGGCGGACACTTCTCTTCGTACTCGCTCAGTGGATCCCTCTTCACCCTTGCTATCCTATCATATTTCCCTTCCTTTCCTTCCTTCTCTCTCTCTAACCTGTCTCTCACTATGAATATGTTGTGCTTTATTGTTCCTCCCGTTACCAACGGCGCCTCAGCTTTCTTCAACTGATCAACACTTCCCATTGACTCGGTCTTTCCTAGCCCCTTAGGCTCGGAGGTTAACTTGGTGTCTAGCTCTTCAACCGTGTGAAATGACAAGCTCTTACTGTTGGGTGTTTGCCTCGCCGTCGTTTGCGGTGGCTGTGGGAGGGTGTCGAGAGTGGACTTGAGGTCCTGGAGTGCTTGGCTGACTTGGGCCCACGACCGAGGAGCTTCGGCGGCTTCGACCATGTGGAGAATAGGAGCGGGCACAGGGGTGGGCTTGTGAAGCTGGTTGTCAGCAGGTGGAGTGCTTAACTTGAGCCATGGTTCTTCAACGGCGTTGATGTCAAAGACGGCGAAGCTGGCCGGTGCTGGCTTGTATGCATCGATCCGCTTGGAGGAACCGCACCCCATATTTTGCAATTATGTTGATGGTTAAGGAGATATTGCTGCCTGCCTCTCTTATAAATCTAACTTGGCAAAGGGGATTGGTTATCATTATCCATCCATCCATACATGTATGGTTTGCTTCAAATTTCAGGAATTATTGCAAGCCTCAGGATGATATCTGGCCTTTGTGTTATTTACGTGGATCTGACACGAGAGGATGCATTTGAGTTTGGTCCCACTCAGTCTGTCTGCTTCGATATCACTGACAGTTAAAGGTTTGCAGAGAGAGAAGAAAAGAACTAAAATTTATGTTCCATATGACATTTCAAGTGCAGAGACCCAAGCGCCAAAACGAAACAAGAATTTAGGTGCCAGCCTGCCAGGCTCTGGATCCAGTATGAACTTTTCTCTGGGCCTAGGGAATTACCAAATTGGGCTGACTAATTAATTAGAACAATATCCTAATCTTTTTATTAACAATCCAAGGCCTGCCTCCTCCAATTTCCCAATGCCGAATCTCTATCCTATTACTAATTCAAGGTTTTTTTGTCAATATGTACGGCTTTTTTTTGCTGTCACGCGTCACCTTCTGCTACTGCATTTTCCCGCTCATTTTTTCCCCTCCTCTAGCCAATTTTTTATTTGCGCATTTGTGGGCCCGCTGCTGAAATAGTTATTTTTAATTAATCTGCACATTTACCAATCATCACTATCCAAATACTTGTGAACCTCTGCTACTATTTTTTTCCCAGTCAACCTTTGATGCATTTTTTTCTGGCCAAAATTGCTGCCACATTAGGGTAGTTGGACTTTTTCTTTGCTGATTTTTTGGGACACGTGTTGGGTTAAGAGAAAATTTCTTCCCGCCAAACACTGTTTTCATTTTTTTTTCTTTTTGTCGGTACTATTTATAATTTATTTATAATTAAAATATTTTTAAATCTTTAAATTTAATATCATATAATTTTTTAGGATAATATATTTTAATAATATATAATTAAAATTTTTTATTTAATAAATTAATTTATTTTATCATATATTTTATTATTAACTCTTATTATTTTATAATATAGATATTATTTATATTATTTTTATTTATTTAATTTTATATTTTTATTATTTATAATTCAGATATTAATATTATTAAATAATATATATAATAATATATATTTTATATTTAAATTTTTATGAATATTTTAAATAAATTAAAATTTCAGTATACAATTATTAAATTAATTAATTAATTAAATATTATATTTTTAAATATAATACTTGAAGACTAAAATCAAATTTATTTGTTTAAATTTGTATGAAATTTTATGTGTTATATGTCAAATTAAATATATATTAATTGAGATTTTATCAAAATTTTAATTAATTTTCTTACACTTCTTTTTATGTTCACTTATATTATTTACAATTTAAATATTAAGATTGTTGAATAGTATAAATATATCATAATATAATTTATCTTTCATTGTAAAATATTTTAGATAAGTTAATGTTATATAAAGTATTAATTGAATTAATTATTTACACATCCTATTGGTTATAGAAATTATCTCTCTTATTTTAATTTATCTTGTACTAATAATATTAGGCCTAGATGTTTGTGCTGTGGAGCGTAGCCTTGTATGTGTCACGGGCCAATTTATCTGTAAATGACCCGTGAAAGCACCCTCTAATCCCAACGGTGCCGGCCCGTGATTCCACAACTAGTTCACTTATTATTATTATTATTATTATTATTATTCCAGAATTGGAGTAATTTCGAATGTTTAATATTAAGTTAGGGAATCCAATCCCCAACGGTCCAAATTCACGTGGGCAACATGAGAATGAGTGTACTCTGAATAAAGACCTCGGACTCTCTTAATGAGACTGAAAATGGGGAATTGTTCTCTCAAGGGCTCCGCTGCCACTGGCCAATGCCACCACTCCATCAGGCTTCTCACTTATTCTGGTGCCCTTTTACATTTCAAAGCTCCTAAAACTGTTGGACAGGTTCTGCAAAATAACCCTGGTTATGGCATTTTCCGGCAAGCTCATCCATCCTCACCATTGCCCGAGCAGGAGACCTTGAGCTCTGCTCTGATTTATTACCTTCTTCCCCTGAAGGGACTTGAAGGATCAGAGGCAGAGTCTATGAGCCAGAGATTATCAGATTACGTGGAGAATTTGTCAAATGGATCAGCTCTTGAAGTGCTTCCATCAGCAAGAGATGGCGTTTGGCGTGTCAAGTTAGTAATTGACACAAGGCAGCTGGAAGAGATTTTATCAGAGCAGGTTAATACAGACGCCTTGATTGAGAAGATGAGGATTGCTGCAGCTGCAGCTTCTGTCCCCAGCCCTACAAGAAGAAGGACCAACATCATCAGCCCTTGGAAAATGCCATCACTCTTCAGTACTTCCAGACTTAATGAAAAGCACTCCCGCTGCTCTAGAGTCAATTAAACTGAGTTCTTCTTAGCAAAGGCTACAACTAATTATGAACATGACATTCCTATTGGCTGAACCACAGACTCTAGAAACTGTAGGTTCATGAAAAGCATCAAGCTTTTTCGTGGCTCCCATTTTTTTCTTTTTTGGTTCTCTCTGGATATGTTGTCCAAATGTCGATGAAATGCTTGCAAGACTTCTATCTATGAGAATTATTATGTCCCTTGTATGCTTAGAAAAACGATAATACTAATAACCATCAGGATCAATGGCGGGGCGATAGTTAAGATATAATTACTAATCTCTAATTAACAATAACATAATTAGTATCAAAATCACATTTAATATTTTATTTTTATTTTAATAATATATTATTACTAAAATTAGTATATTTCATTAATTTTATTATTAAAAAAATAAAATATTAAATATAATTTAAATTTAATTATATTATTATTAATTAAAAATTAGTGATTATACTTTAACCTTCATCCTGGGAAGCAATGGTTGCTTTGCCCTTTAAAAAATGTACATTTCATCCGGCGCCATAGAATAATTAACTAGATGACAATCATAAAATTTAAAAAATGTCTTCATTAGTAGCACTCATCATTCTCCGTAGCCCAAAGCAAATTCAGTGAAGATTATGTTCTGAGGTAGAGCTTTGCCACGTAAGTCGGCCATCATCGACGATTAAAAATTCAAAGAAACTACCGGCTAGTTGTATTCATAACACAGTCATTTTGCTGACTGTATGCCATACGTAGTTTTTAAGAGAGCACGATGGTGATGTTTATATATGACTTGGATCAGTGTTTTTCAAATAAAGTTGGCCCAGAGTAGTATGGCTACTTAGGAGGTTAATCAATGTATAGGGCTTAAGAAGACAAGAAGCTTGAAGAGTCTAAACCAGTATACGTGGCCCCGATAAATACTAGCATGGTTTACTTCATTGCCTCGGATGTAGAAAACTCGGCTTCGCACAAGATCTACAATTGCCTGTGTAGAAGAGTATGCTTATCCAGCTCCTCAGCGGCATATTCCATTATATTTGGTGCAAAAAAAATATTACAACTCAACCAGGTTGAGAAAAAGAGAATTGATTTATAGTTTAGGATTTATAATTTTATCATACATTAAATATATATATATATATATATATATATATATATATATATATAATTGATTTTAGTAATAAATTATAAATCATTAGACTGAATATTTTTAATAAAGGGTGGTACAATGTGCAAGGCTCCCACTTAGTGAAATTTGAGAAGGATTGATGTACGTAGTCTTACCTCCATAATTGAAGAGGTTGTTTTCAAGATTTGAAAACATGACCTCCAAATCACAAGATAACAAACCATTGTGTCAATGCTCACCCTCAGATTGAATACCATATATATATATATATATATAAGCCATTAGACATTCAGTATATGGAAGAACTCACCCATAAAGATAGGCCAATTCTAAGAAACATTGCATTGTCCTCATTGCATTTATAATTTGTTAAGTACCTATTTCAGAGTAGCACCTGTCCCCCCAGTCTTCCGAAGCAGCTATTAGCAGTAGCGCTCCAGTGGCAGTACACTTAGTCATTACAGGAATACCAGTCAGTTCAAGTTCTGATCAAAATGATACCCTACCAAAATGAGCCATGAATAATATTCTCCCAAAGCCTACACTTATGGATCTTCAAGGGAGGCAAAGTCCACATATCATTTCACATGACTTCCTTATATGCTGCCTGACTCCATTGTCTTAATGGCTTCTTCTATTGCAGGTACATTCTTCTTAAAGGCTGACCACTGCTCCTCTGTCAAACTTATTCCTGAGACACAACACAAGTTGAAGTTGCAAGCAACCTTAATCATCAAGCAGCTTCATATGTAATATAAGGAATAAGAATTAATTTAAAAATTGAGGAGAACACAAGGCCAACCAGCTACATTACCATCACTTGGTGGCAACATTAACAATAAATTAAGCTTGCCATTATAATCCAAGAAGAGGCGAAGGGAACTTTATTTAGGAACAAAAGAACCACAAAGATACCAAGAGACCATTCCTTTCTTATCTATTTACAGAAACTCTTCTATACATTTTCCTTGAAAGACTTGCTCATCCTTTCCCACAGTAGCACTACAATCATCAAGCATCAATTTGAGAAAACCCAGACACAGAAATACAATATCAGGTAAACACATATGCAGACAGGCATGCTTATGTTAAGCTACAAAGAAAACTACATCCGGATAAATTATGGTACAATAGAGCAAATTGACAACAGGTGAGCTGATATCAATTCAAACTTAAAAGTAGTTTGATTTCATGATACTTCCTACTCTACTGGTATCTGCAATGAATAAATATAGGCCAGATATATTATCATAATTAAGCGATAGCAGATGCCCTGGATTTAGTCAAATACAATTTCACAAATACCAAACTAAGCAAGAGAAATGCTGAATCTAAAATGTTAGTTTGGAAAAGGATATCCACAAATCAGTTGACAGAGGGCCGAATACACAAAACTTGAACTTAATGTGGGAACATTTTAACACAAATTCAGATTATACTGTAAGAGCTTTCATTTTGTGCACACATCATGAGCATAAATTATCTTAACATCCATAATAAGAGTAGAACTAAGCATAATTAGAGGTGTAAACAACTCTGAAATTATAACAGTTCTGGTGAAAATTCCATGGGACTGCAGAATGATCCATATAGTTTTGAATTTTAATACCTTATTTACAAGTTTCAAAAGATCTTAACAGACCTCCAGCTCATTACAGATTAATGAGTTAAGGAACGGAGGTTATCAGTAAGGAACACTTTCTTTGCCCTTCCCTGAACTAATTATCTAAAACTACTAACTCTTGTTAACTAAAGTTTGTCAAAAATGGCGTTAACAATGAAGTTCTCCCCAGAGAACAATCTATAGTTCTACCGAGTAGTTTTAAAGAATAGGTTTATAATGGAGAAACATTTTTCACTTAGAAAAGGAACTAAGTAGTAACAAGAAAAACTACCTTTGGAAGTAGGAAGTTCTTTGCCATCCTTTCTGTAGTACTCCCTTATAGATACCAAGGTTTTCCCTCTGAACTCTTGAATGGTCACCCTTCTCCTCTCTGAGAGCTGGAATTCGTATACAAAATATAATCGATTCTGAAATCAATCGTCTTTCAACTCTTGCTCATCAATATAAACAAAAAGTTTAGGGGAAGTGAAACAGACCTTGCAAATTATAAGATCACCATTATCATCTCTCTCCTTGGTACCTTCCTGGTGTGGATGCTGTTCCTCCTCCTCCTCCTCCTCCCCTTCTTCTTCTTGCTTTTCCTGTATAAAAGACACCACAATCTGTTTCACCAAGCTTTTGTAAGGAGCTTTCGACAGGTCGAGATCGAGCTCTTTAGAGGCCCGCTTCCTAATCTTGGATTCGGTGACTTCGTCCATGTCCGATTCCTCCAGAATTCTTCGAACCGTCGTCTCGACTCTTCCTTTGAGTTCAGCTTCCATCGTGCAGTCCCAGATTTCCGGCAGAAATGATCAAAGCAAGTATCCAAATCCAAGTAGACTACAGGGAAAGGGAGGAGACTACAATGCCCTGGGACTATTCCCAGGGCAACCCACCCTAATTTTATTAACAAATGAGATAGTGACACTTGTCTTCCTAAATCAAGTTACCAACTGTTTCCATATTTATGGTGATTTTGCTTAAGTACCTTAACTTTTTCGTCTATGACTAGATGACGCTTGAAAAATTGAAATTAGTACTGGACCTCACCTACTCCAATTATTTTGAATTTGCAATAGAATTTGAGTCCTACATTAAATTAGTGGAAGTTTTATGGATAAACTTGCGGATATATTTTTTCTTTTTCAAATTTCACAATTAAATAAAAGAAAAAATTTAAGTAAAATTCTTCAATCATAATTTTATATGTGTATTAATTTTTCAATTCATCACTAATTATTATAATTCAATAAATATAATTACAAATTAATTACTAAAAATTAAATACAAGTGTAAAATTTTAATTGAAAATTTGACAATTAATACTTATGAATAGACATGTAAAACGAGCCCGTAACGGCAAGTAATGTGAGTAAGCCTATGCAAGAAAAAGATTGCATGATTAAGCCCGCATGATTGCGAGGTTAACTGTGAGCAAAAAATTAATTTTTTAAATTATTTTTTCTTACATTTAGACTTAATATATATATAATTTAACTTAATTAATTTCTAACAAACTTAATCTAATTTTTATATTTCAATCCAATTTTTCTTACCCAAATAATTTAATAAATATTAAAATATAATTTATAAATTATAAAATAAAATAATTAATAAAAATATAAAATATATATGGACTACCCACGGGAAACTTGCACTATATGCAGGGTGGTGCGGGCAATATAACATAAAGTTCACATTTAATGCAAGTTTATGTGGACTATCCAAATAATTTAATAAAAATTAAAATATTAAAATATAAATTATAAATTATAAAATAAAATAATCAATAAAAATATAAAATACATATGGACTACCCATAGCAAACTTGCATTATATATAAGGCGGTGCGGGCAATCTAACATAAAACTCATATTTAATGCAGGTTTATGTAGGCAAGCTTGTGTGGACAAAAGCCCATGCGAACTACACTTATATTAACTCACTCCATCTGTTTTACATATTTACTTATGAAATTTCACTTAAGTTTTCTTCTTGAATATATTACTCCTTTTATTTCATTTTAAGTGTAGTTTAGGATAAATGCATAAAGATTAAGAAATATAATTAATAATAATAATTTCAGAAAAAATAAATTATAATTTATTAATATATTATCTATTAAAATTTAAATAGTATGTAAAATTATTGAATATTTATTTAGTTAGTAGGGATAATATTTAAAAATGATAAATAAATAAGAATAAATTTTTCTTTAAAATAACACTTAAAAAGAATAGACAAGCAATAAAGTAATTGTAAAAATACATTAAATGATTGAAATATGTACATATATATATATATATATATATATATATATATATATATATATATATATATATATATATATATATATATATATATATATATATATATATATATATGATTTAAATTTGATATATTACTAATATTAATTAACTTTACACTACCATCAACTAATATATTACTATATTAATAAAAAAATTATTAAAATTCTTTTACTATTGTTAAAAATTTTTAAATTCTATGACTTTTTAATTTAATAACATATTTTATTTTTATTTATTAATAATATAAAATATTTTATACTAATAATGAGTCAACTTTACACACACGTGTGTGTATATATATATATATATATGAAACAACAAATTAGAATGATTTACCCAATTTGATGGTTTATAATTATTCTGTGTATTTACAATATATAATCAAATTTTACTCAAGTATAGGCTGTAATTTTTAAAAGATGTTGGAAATTTGATAAAATTTAAACCCGATAAATAATTGGGGCTAAAATGGTTTATTGACCTAACAAAATATTATTTCTAGCAAATCATAGAATCCCTATTTTGTGCTTTTTTTAATATTTACTTTATAATAATCTACTGAAAAATATGGAGTACTGCAAATTTTCCAAATAGAATTTACTTTTGATTTGGTTGAAATGATAAATTTTGGACAAAATATCATTATTTAGTATTTAGTAACGTACAGAGTTTTAACACGAAAGAATATTTTAATTATTGATGCTTCTTTTATATATAGAGAGAGAGGAGATTAATTGACGTCAGTGTAAGTTTAAAAGATTTATAACAAATTTCCACCATTCATTTTAATTTGATCCAATGGTTCCAATCAATGCATATTAATTATTAAAATTAATTTAGTAATGAGAGAGAATTAATATCTAATTCATTTAATCTCTCTCTCAGCATTTTTATTTTTATTCAATTTTAAAATTCTAATTTATTTTATAATACAAATTATTGCAAACATTTTTTAACAGATAACAATAAGTTTATTTATTACGGGATTATGCTCTTATTTTGGTAGTAAACGGTTTCTTTTTTTTTTTCACTATAAAACAATTACGAATAATAGTTTCTTATTATCTTGCAATTATTATAGCTATAAAATTAATATTATAATATTATAATATAATAAATTTAATGCACTATAAATGCATATTTATTTATAAATTCAAATAGGATTGTAAGAGTGAGATATATCTCTCATCATTAGAAATTAAATGCAATAAATATTAATTTTTTCTCATCACTAGAATTAAAAAAATTGAGTTTATAATATTTTTTTCCTATTTGAATTTATAATTTAAAAAATTGCTGCACAATATAAAATATTATCTTGTCCTCTCCAATTTTCTGAAAAATTTGTCCAAATTGTGAGATAGAATCATTTAGGATATAAATATTTTTGGTACAATATAAATATATATCCTTAAAAATTAATTTACTATATTGCAACTTAATAAATATTTTTAAATAGATATACATCTATATCATACTAAATTTATTATATTATAATATTACAATAATAAAAAAATCATATAAATGTTGACAACAAGAATAGTAACAAAACGATAATAATTGCAATAAAATAATGAACTAATTGTTTTATAGTTTAAAAAAAATCGTTTCCTACCAAAATAAAAGGTAAAAAATAAATCCATTATTACTATTTAAAAAAAATGGGTATGTAGATTGTAATTTGTAAAAAAAAATAAAAAAATTACAATAATCTCTATTATAAAATAAATTAGAATTTTAAATTAAAAAATAAAAATATTAAGAGAGAGAAAGATAGAAATTAAATGAGTTAAACATTAATTTTCTCTCATCATTTAAATTTATTTTAGTAATTAATATGTATTCATTGTAACCATTAAATTAGATTAGATTAAAATGGATGGTGAAGATTTGTAATAAATTTTTTAAACTTACGCTAGTGTTAATTGATCTCCTCTCATATATATATATGATGTGCAATTATACATCTACATGCACGTTCGTCAAGAAGTAAATGAATCTTTTACTTTTATTTCTATCTTTCCTAGGACACCAACAATCATAAATTTCAAATCAAATAATTAATAAATAATTATTAATTGTAATTTTTTTAATTATCTATTGCAACTTAATTACTTAGTTGCAATATTATTTAAAAAAGTAATTAAGTACATAATAAAAATAATAATAATACTTATATTATCTTACTTATAGTATAATTAGTGACTCATACTATATATGAGTCAAGAAAAAAATTAAAATATGATGCATGTTATAATTTTAAAATTAAAATAACTTCTTAAGTTAAAATTTTATATAATATATTATAAAAAAAGTAATGCACATCATAAAATTAACTGAAATATATTTGGTTAAAAGAGATGTAAACCCAAGTCTAGTATATAAAAATGAATTTGCAATTTTAGTTTATTGACTTAAGAATAACTTAAATGTATCATTTACCCAAAAAATAATTTAAATGAATCATATAATTTTATAATGTATATACATTCTCAATATATAAAGGCTTTTTTTTTCCTTTTAAATTGTGAAAAACATTTTATTTTAATATGTTCAATATTATAAATGATTAATATATTAGAATACTTTGTTAAATTATCATTGCACTATAATAATCTTAAACTTTAGTGATTCATCTAAAGTTAAGCTCAAGATTAGTTTGGTCTATAAATATCTTATGTCATTAACAAGCTAATACAAATAATTTTTATTGTAATCTTGATTTAGGGAAATTAAGTTCATTAATTAGAATTTTTATTAATTTGTTTACTATTTATAAAAATTTACAAATTAAATAACTACAGATATTATATTTTTATTATTGGAATAGAATTATAAATTCATTAGTATTTAACAAAAAATGAATATTATTATTAAAATATTATATGTCCATTACATAAAGGCAAAAATGAAAATGTTGATAAGTTAGGAGTCCAAGGATTAGAAGAAAAGGAAAAAAAATTTAAGAGAAAAGAAAATACTTTTATTTGTGGTATTTATTGTTTATAAAATATTACAACTATATACATTACCAATATTGAAATTAATTGAAAACAAAATTTTCTGTTAAGCCATTTTGTGAATGGTTTTGGTGGAGTTAAAATATAAGGAAAAAATCAAATCAGTATCATTTGTTGTAAATTATTACAATAAGGTGTTACATGCCCGCTTTCTTTCATTTAAGTCTACTCACAAATAGAATTTATTACAAAGTTTAGAAAATAAAATAACATACTTATAGCGTGTCTCAAGGAGAATAAAAGCACTAAAAAGGAATTTTAAGAATTGCATATTAAAATTAGAGAATTTTTAATCTTATAAAAATTAAAAATAAGAAATAAAAAACTTATAAAAATTAAAATAAAGAATTTTTTATTTTATAAAAATTAAATTAATATAAAATTTTAATTATAAATAAAATTAATAAAAATTAAATTTTTTAGAGATTAAAATAAATTTTTAGTCAATATAAAAATAAAAATAAAAAAGAATTTGGAAGCACATAACCTTATAAGAATTGTAAAATAGTCTCTTTCTTTTACCTTTTTTTTAAAAATTATTATCTTGGATGAATTACTATTTGGACAATAACATTAATTGTTTGGAGACTAAATAGTAACATATTTTTTTATTAGTTTAATTATTAATAAGACTTAATTTATCTATTTATTTTAGATTTTAGGTTGATGTTACTATTTAGACAGTAACATGTTACTATTTAGTCTCTAAACAGTAATATGAAATTTGATTAAACTTATTTAGACAATAAGCTATTATTATTTAGAGACTAAATAGTAATATGCTCTTCTTTAACAGTTTAATTATTAATAAAATTTAATTTATCTATTTATTTAAGGTTTTAGTTGATATTACTGTTTGGAGATCAAATAGTAACATCTTCTTCTTCAACAGTTTAATTATTAATAAAACTTGATTTATCTATTTATTTTAAGTTTTTAGTCGATGTTATTATTTAGAAATGAAATAATAACATGTTACTATCTAGAGACTAAACAGTAATATACTATTATTTGATAATTTGATTATTAATGGGACTTGATCTATCCATTTATTTTAAATTTTTTATCAATGTCACTATTTGAAGATGAAATAGTAATATCCTCTTCTTTAGTAATTTGGTTATTAACGAGACTTGCCTTATCCATTTATTTTAATTTTTTTGTTAGTGTTATTATTTTGAAATTAAATAGTAATATGCTCTTCTTTTATCAATTTAGTTGTTAATGAAAGTTAATTTATCTATTTATTTAAAATTTTAGTCAATATTACTATTTAGAGATGAAAGAGTAATATATTACTGTTTAGATACTAAATAATAATATGTTATTATTTGATAGTTTAATTGTTAATGAAACTTAATTTATCTATTTATTTAGAGTTTTAATTAATGTTACTGTTTGAAGATCAAATAGTAACATGTTACTATTTAGATAATAACATGTAATTGTTTGAAGACAAAAAAATAACATGCTATTATTTAGTAGTTTAGTTATTAATGAGACTTAATTTATCTATTTATTTTAGATTTTTAATCGATGTAACTATTTAAAGATGAAATAATAACATATTATTATTTGGAGATTAAACAGTAATATATTATTATTTAGTAACTTAATTATTAATGAGACTTAATTTATTAATTTATTTAAAATTTTTTATCGATGTTATTATTTACAGATGAAAAGTAACATACTCTTCTTTGACAGTTTAATTATTAATGAGACTTAATTTATTTATTTATTTTAAATTTTTAGTTGATATGATTATTTAGAGATAAAATAATAATATATTATTGTCTAAAAATTAAATAGTAATAACAAACAGTAACATATTATTATTTGACAATTTGGTTATTAATAAGATTTGATTTATCTATTTATTTGAAGTTTTAATTGATGTTACTATTTGAAGATTAATATATTATTATTTTCTGGAGAATAAATAATAACATATTATTATTTGATAATTTAGTTGTTAATGAGATTTTATTTATCTATTTATTTTAAATTTTTTATCAATATTACTATTTGAAAATAAAACAGTAACATTATTTTGGTCAATGTTACTATTTAAATAGTAACATATTATTGTCTATAGACCAAAAGTAACGTATTATTATTTGACGATTTTACTATTAATGAGATTTGGTTTATCCATTTATTTTAGCTTTTTGGTCAATGTTATTATTTAGGGATGAAACAATAACATTATTACTATTTAGAGACAAAACATTAACATTATTATTGTTTGAAAGCCAGTTGTTATTTAGTAACTTGATTGTCAATGAGACTTAATTTATCTATTTATTTAAAATTTTTTGTTGATGTTACTACTTGAAGATAAAAATAGTAACATACTTTTCTTTGACAATTTAATTATTATTAAAATATTATTTATTTATTTATTTTAAATTTTTAGTCGATGTGAATGTTTAGAGATAAAACAGTAACATATTATTATTTGGAGATTAAATAGTAACATATTATTATTTGATAGTTTGGTTATTAATAAAATTTAATTTATTCATTTATTTTAAATTTTTTATTGATGTTACTGTTTGTATACTAATATGTTACTATTTGGTTTGTAAATAGTAACAAGTTATTATTTGATAATTTTATTATTAAGAAAGTTGTCATGAAATTATTGAACATTAAAAGAATTAATGAGCAAAAGTTCAATCTAGAATTTAAATAAATTTGAATCGAAAACAATGAGATTAAAGTTGACAAAATAATAATAAAATGAAGGAAAATTAAAAAAGTCATTAAAAAAGGCTTTTTTTCACCAGTTAGAATGGCCAAAATGCCTTCAACATTTTGCAAGTGCATAAATCTCGAAAAGTTATATGAAATCGATATAAAATTTGCTCAAATTGGATAATCAAGCATAAAATTATAGTCATTCAAAGTTTTAAATTCAATTTATATATTTTTGATTAGATAAACTCTATTGAAATCAATTTTTCTTTTTTTTTGTTGAAAAATCATTGGAAGAGAAATGAAAATAAGTGATTATATATAAAAATTGATTAACTAGTCATAGAATTATGTCTTTTCAAAATTCTTGATTTATAATCACATTTTTATGATTAAAAAAAAGATATTTTAGAAATATAATAATAATAATTTATAAAATCGACACCTATTTAAAATAAAGTTTAGTACTAGTACCTCTTTGAAAGGAAATTCAAGATTAGACAATATAATATAATTTATCATAAAATATAATGGAAAATTTGCAGAAATTTCACTTTTTCATTTATGATATTTTTATGTTGGGGAATGTGAAGTTGTCCTTCAGCGTTTGTTAGGGTTTGTTGGTGACATCGGCAGCACTTCATAGGTGATGGCATCTTGCCATCCGATTGAAGTATCAATCAACAGCTTTTCCATCAAACGACTGTTATGGAAACAGCACACCGGGTGGGTTGTCCATGTCCATAAATAGTATCAGAGTACCATCCATAGATTAAAAGGTAATAATATCGAGAGTACTGAGGGTACCCAAAAAAAAGAAAAAAAAAAGAAAAAACAATTTTTGGCAACAAAACAATGAGGCAGCAGGTACCAACCAGGAATTAAATCTTTCTTCTGCGTTATTACTTATTTTTATTTTTACTTTGAGAAATTTGCATTTGACTGATTTGTAGTGTTTTCATCAATTTTTACTTAATATATATATATATATTTAAGTATTATGATTTATTATTTATATTTTTAATATTGATATTTTGTCTACTTAAAAAAAATTTTAATTCAATTTTTAAGAAAAACTCCATAATAGATAGGAGTATTAAGCGGATAGACGGATTGGGATAAAATAGAATTTTTCTCATATTTATTTTAAGAAATTTCAATAAAATTAAAATATATTAATATTATTTTCTTATTTTACTAATAAATATCTTCTTATTTTAATAATAAATTTTAAGTGGAATTTTTTTTATTATAATACATTGCACTTGTAGAAAAAAGTTAAAACTTTGTAGATTGTAAATTTTTTATATTCTATTATTAATAAGTTTATAAAATATATAATAATATATAGTTTATAATTTTAAATTAAAAAGATAGGGGCAATATATTTTTTTAGTCTCAATAAAAAATTTTAAATATCAAATTATTTAAATAATAAAAATTTATAATTTACTCTTATATAATTTTTTTCAAATTCATTTAATTTAATTATTATTGAATATTCCATTAAAAATTAAAAAATTAGGCGGAAAAATATTAACATTGGAAGACACATGTGTATAAATTATAACTCCTGAAAATATGGATAAATTAAGTGAAAATTAACAAAGAGGGTAAAATATAATAATCCTTTATTTTTATTTTTTTCTGAAATATTTAATATAAGTTGAAATGCATTTCGCTTATTTTTTGAATTACATGTTTTAGTACTTCTTTGGTTTAATAATTAATTAGAATTCTTAGTAATTAATTATAAATTTAATAATTGATTGTAATAATTTTTTAGAAACGTTTGATTGTACTTTAAAATTATTTAATAATTTTAATTATAAAAAATAATTCTGATTAAAGTGAAAAAACTCTTTAGTAACTTTTATATTAATCAGACTTATAGAAGGAGGATTCTAAATAGAAAAACAATAAGATTTGTTTCTAAATTAATTTCGTTTTTCTTATCGTTTACTCTTATTGTATTTATTCTAATAATATAATAATAAAAATTCTATTTTATCTTCTCTTTCTTTATTATCTTTTTTTTTAATTTAATATTAAAAAGTAACTTTCATCTAAAGAAAATGGTGCAGTCCGACTTATCCTTGATCTGTATCCAACGGCTTACATCAGTCACCTGTGACCAGCTGAACAGGTTAAAATGCTAGATTGCATTTAAGCCCAACAAAAGTGGTACATTTGCAAAAGTACCACCCTTCGGCAGATCAAGCCTCAGAGGGTTTAGGCCCCGCATTGATGCTGGCTTTGAGGCAACGATCTCAGGCCACCGTACCGGATGCAGCGGCACTGCTGCCTGACCGTTGTCTTTGCTAAGGTGGCAGTGGAGAGTGGGTGTAAAAAATTCAGAATCAACTACTACGGAGGATGCATATCCGGCCACGACAACGAGATCGAGCAGCGACCCTTGTCACCGAAACTGCAGTTGCACACTCACAGCAAGTCGGGAAAACCGATTGGCAGGCAACAGTTGCCTAGCCATAGCAATGTGTCGTATCCGATGAGGAGGTCTTGGAGTGAAGGCAGCTTGAGTTTGGTGGCTTCTGCTGGTTCCTCGCCGTCTTCTTCTCCGGGTGCGGTTGGAGTAGCAGCGAAGCTTCGATCGGCATCTATGGATCTACCAGACCCGCAGGAATATAATTAGTATTTTGTTTAAGGTTTGAAAAAATAATCTTTATTTTTTCAGTTTCCCTATTTATTCTTGGTTTATAGCTTCTGAACAATATTTAAAATCGTTTGGTTTGCTTGAATCACATGGAAAATGTTATTTTCTGATAAATAGAAAAAAAAATAAAGCATCTTATTTAGTTGGTTATTGTACGGTAGATTATACAAAATAAGATTTTTTAAAAGTTCTATTTCACGAATAAATTTTATTTTTATATTACTTATGAATATAATGATGAAATTATTTTTATTAAATTTAATTAATAATAATTAAAAATTTATAAATTTATATTATTATAATATTAAAAATATAATAATTATTTTATTTATATTTTTTTTAATATTTAAAATTAAATTAAAAAATTTATTTTTTAAAAAATATTACTTGTATCAATTAAATAATTTTATGTGTTTTAAAAAAAATTATATAAACAATTATTTTTTAAAAAATTTAATTTCTCGCGTAAAGTTGCTTCTTCTCTCAATCAAATAACTCCTTGTATGCACGTTATTTGAAGCAATGGCTATGGTCAAATGGATGATCTGGTCAGGGGTCAATTTGGCTTTCAAATGTTAATTGCTTTCATTGTCTGACAATTCAATTTGTAGTATTAATTGCTTTCACTGTTTGAAAATGTTAAATGCTTCTGTTTATCTATCTCCGTTACTTTTTCGGTTAATCAAATTTACGAAAAAATAATTTAATTTATTTATTTATAATAAATTTTTTAAGTACAAAATTTATATAATTGAAATTAAAAAAATGTGATAGAATAAATATAAATGAATTAAAGATATAGAACAATGAAATATTCTTTGATAAAAAATAAAATTAATAAAAATTATTTAATATCACCAGATAAATTTTTTTTTTAAAATGGGGTAGATAAAAGAAAATTGAAAGTATTTTTTACTGTGTATTTTTGTGTGTCATTCTTCAATTCTATGAATTATGTGCTTTATTTTTATAAGCTTGAAAATTTTAATTTTCTGAATTTGGGCTTCAATTTAAGCAAGCTAAGACTTTTCAAAATGGCAATTCAAAGAATGAAAAATGGAATATTTACTGGGGTCTCATTAATTAGAAAATGAAATATGGGTCATAATCATATAGGCAGCAGCCCCGTCGAGGGCATTACAATATATGATATAAAATAAATTATCAAACAAATGTTACCAAATAAAAAATACTGATTATATATAATCAATTATTTAAAAATCTCTTATCAATAGTCAATTATTTTTATAATTATGTGAAAAAAAACCCTTATTATAGAATGACGTGATAAAAAGTATAAATTATCCACTTATCTGATTTATTTAATTTAAAAATAATATTATATTTACATGTAATCTATTTTTTTTATTTACACACTTGGATTAATAATAGTAAACAATAAATTTCTATAAACAAAATTATCTTTAAAAATTGAATTCACAACCTTTATTAAATTTGAAATGCCGTGGGACTTGGACCAACAAATTGTTGTTAATGTGATTTATTTCATTAACACAGTTTGTACTTGCAGTCAAATTCTCGACTTGAAGTTACATAACAACCTCTTTGTTTTCATTTTTATTTTTTTATTTTTTTATCATTTGCATTGGCAATATCATAATATTCTCCTATTAATTATCACCAATTAGAAGTTCAACACAGGCTGTCAAATATTGAAATTCGTAATTGAATTGTCATGGCTGTATTGCTGCTAGTTATGTTGGAATGATGAATAGTCCGTGTTTGATTATTTTAGGTTCAACATTCAATAAGCACATGGGTATTCTTGTTGTTGGAAAGTCTCTACCGACAGCCAGTTTCCAGTAGCTAGCGGGAATCAACCATATCCGAATGGCCAGAATCACATTTGCTGAATTTTAGAGCTGATACCCAACCGCACAATGGATGCAAACAAGTGAAAATACCTTTATTGATTATAGATCTCAAATTTAATGGAAAAGAAAGGAGCACATGCTTGACATATGTTGATTTAAGTTAATAATTTAATGGAACTTGGTCTTGTGTTGGTAATGTCGTGACAAAATAAATCATAAATGAGTAGACGGTCCTCTTTGTTTTATTTTATTTTATATCAAAAGCGAACAAAGTGAAATCCGATGAAATTGCGGGTGAATAATTGAGAATTATGTTATTTCTTTTATATTGCTGATATTTTTATTAACACAAACATAATTAGAAATTGAATTTTACATTTCATTAATTAAACACTTGACAAAAAGTATGCATATCATATTTTCATTTATATATTATATATTTCACATATCTTGCAAAATATTGACAGAAGGCATAGAAAAAAATATACAAATTCCGTAATATGAATGGACAATTTGTTGTAGACCTTAGAAAGCTAGATGGTTCGGACTGCATTCATCTATATTCCAGTTCCACTGGGAAGAAATGCGTTAACAAGTAACAAAAGACATGGCACTGTCCATTTTCTTTGCCTCAGACAGTAATTAAGGCTTGTCGGAACAAAGTAATGGATTTGTACATCCCTTCCGAAACAATGTTACCTCTTAAGTTCCTCGGACCTTCCTTTTCTTACTGTAAAAAGTTTTGCATACTATCAGTAGGTACATGAAACAAGATAAATTCATGCTGAACTAATTACAAGGACGCAGCCGAATAGCAATTCACTAGCTAGATGAGAGCTAATAATTTGATCCTCTGTTGCAGGTACTAGGAAGATAAAGTTTACCTTGGTTGCTGGTGGGTGTCGGTGGCGGTTGGCACAGAAGGTCTAATATCACCAGCACGTCCAGAGACAACTTCATCCATGCTTTGTCCTTGACGGCCTATACCTACCCCCAGAAGCCACAAAACCAGGGCATGGCCTGTAAGCCTTTATAGGCCACCACCCAAATCCCGGTACCGTTGCAATCCCGCCTTGAATTCTTCCTTCCCCATTGCATCCTTTCTCTATTTCTTCCCTGCCACATGCCTTACAACCACTGTGTGTTTGAGTGGAAAGACAGACAAACAGAATCATCATCAACCCTTGTGTTTTAGATACCAAGACATAAATTCAAACATCCTTGTTGAAACTCCGCAACCAATTAGAAAAAAAGAAAGAAAGAAACAATTAAATCAAGAAGATAAAATAAGATATATGAATAATTTATTTATAAGAAAATGGAAGAAGTCAAAATGATTTATGGAATTGAGTGATAAGCAGACAAAGGAAAATGGCACCTGCGAGATTCTGAGGGAAGAGGAAGGGCGTCCGGGGAAGGAGAGAGATTATCTTCTTCAATGACCGCAGTTGAGGAAGGAGAGCACAGGGGGACAATCAGCTTCGAAGGAGCAGAGCACGAATTTCTGGATAATCGAGTGCCCTTGTTACTCAGTTGGATCCGATGATGATTAGAAGGAGGACCTACAGCTGGGAAAAGAACGCTTGCCATTCTCTCTTCTCTCTCCCCTCGCCGACGGATAACGCGCACCACGCTTTCAACAAAATTTGTGAGGCTGCGGCATAGTTTTCGCTGCATCTATTCACTTACAAAAAAGAACCATTATTTTATGAAATGAAAAATATTCATTTATTAAGTTTTTCTCCCTTTTTTTTTTTTCCTTTTAAATTTACACAAAAAAAAAGATACCAAAACAGTCCAGGCCTGAGACAGCGAAAAGAGGTAGATCGGTGAAAAAGTTGAAAATTACTCCAACACTGCCCTTCCATTAAAGATCGAAAACCATATACGACGAAATTGTTTCTCGATTTGTCCAAGTTGTTCTTTCAACCCTACATGTTCTAATTACTTATTAATATTTCAGTTGTAAAAACATGGCATAAATTTCTTTGCCTTGTTGGGCGTTTGAGAGGAGATACTTGGAGCCACCTGTTCAATAATAGTTCTTTACAATCAAATTGAATCATCCTATCTGAAGCTATTAGTGTGAAAAAAGCATGCCTACACTCCTCATCAAAAAATGAATGCTCCTAGTACTACGCACTCTTTCTTGGGTATTTAATCGCTTTACTAATTGAACTATACATAAGAGTGATAATTTTTAACACGATATAAATTATGCAAATTCAAACAGGTTTAATTGAATTTGGATCACAAACAGATCGATCATAAATAATTCGACCTCTTTAATCCGAATAAATTTCGTATTGAGTTTAGATCAATTCTTTTTAAACCCATTTAAATTATATAGATTATTAATCGAATTAATCCGATCTATATAACTTGTAATAATATATTAATTATTAATTTATATAACATAAAAAATTAATATAAATAAATTTGAATCGAATTAAACGAATCATATTACTACTATATAAAACCTCTTATGAATGTTCAAATTATGCGAGTTGTGTCGAATTTACTCATTTATTAAACAAATCGTGTCTGATTAATCTATTCAATATATGGGTCATACTTAGATTCATCATAAACAGGTTAAAACTATATCTTAACTCAATGCGAACTTGACCTACCCAACTCGAATTACTAACCTAACTATGCATATTCCCTTTAGTGACTAGTCTATGTAAAATGGAGATGGAAAACCTCCCAAGAAGTCACCAAAGTCACAAGCATATTACTTCTGAGAATGAATTCCCTCCCCTCCCCCCCCAAAAAAAAAAAAACAAAAACAAAAACAAAAACCCCCACTTCTTGTAGAGAAATCTCTTCTGTGAATTATCCGTGCACAATTTGCTGCACCACCTCCCCATTCATCACAGAGCTGTAATGATGAAACACACGCCACCGACCATTGTAAAACCCAAAGAGATTACCAATATTGAACGGCACTGTGTCCACGTCAACCCATGCCATGTCCGCCAGGACCCATGCCCGCACATCCCGAACCTGAAAGCTTAAGCCATGCTCCCAGTTGAAAATAATTTGCGAACTCTGCAGACTGCATTATACCAGCAGCTTGGACGAAATTAATAAACATATATTTGTGCTCAACAAATTAATAAATATGGGTTTCAAACCTATACTAATATGGTAAAACAAGAGTTATTAAATTAATCTAATTCAATAACTCTTGTTTTGCCACATCCCTATAAGTTCTAAACTCATAAAATTACCATAGAATTTTCCTTTATTT
Source organism: Sindora glabra (assembly GCA_020226215.1). NCBI lineage: Eukaryota > Viridiplantae > Streptophyta > Magnoliopsida > Fabales > Fabaceae > Sindora > Sindora glabra. The sequence continues at coordinate 135,321,375 of CM035225.1, read as the reverse complement.
GAACAAAGGTAACCTGCGAAGTACGGAACAAGCAAAGTTGGCCACTGTATGATGCTACATACGAAAACAAATCAGGAGGCCCACATATATTTTCTTGATTGATTCATGCAGTTTTTAAGTAGTGATTCTTTCTTCTCTTTTCTTTCTTTATTTGGATTTAGCTAAAAAAGGGGATTGTCGATATTCCTTTCGGCCTCTTGACTTCATTTCACTCTATGATGAATAACATATTCGGAACTTAATTGGATATTTATAATTTTTAGGTTTCCGATTAGTTACTCGCCGTCAACTTTCTATTTATTTTCATTAGTTTGTTTTTTCTTTTTTTTCGAGGGGGCGTGTGTTATAGCAGTTTTATATGTCATTTAGCTTCTCCAGATTAAACTACAGAACGAGATTGAGGCATAAGTCATTAGAGAAATGAATCCACATCTTAGGATTTTTTTTTTAATATCTGTTCCCTTCAAATTAACAGTTATAACATGTGGAGTTTAAAACTTCAGTTTCTAAGATGCAAACAAATGCACAAAACTGAGATTCAACCATTTCACCACCTCTCTGAACCCTAGGGCATAGAACACATGTTTAACAAGAAAACCCTCGAATTCCATCAAAATTACAGCTTTGAAATAGGTAGAAACACTAATGATGATTTAAAATCATACATAGAACCGAAACATTCAAGACATGATGCTATAAATATTCTTCAATCATTTAACATACACCTAGATTTAATTCCACGTTTTCAAATAATCACACTTGGTGCCTCATAAACCACACTCAAGTCTCAAATCTAACCAATGTGGGGTTTCACAGTATATTCCAGCTAGTAATATTTTGCAAGTAAGATGTTTCAACAGTAGCAGAACGCTCTGCTTTAAAGCAGTAATTTCTTTGGTACTAAAAAAAATGAGTTTGGGTTTCTTCAGTTTCAAAAAGAAAATAGTATATTCAATTATTACGTCCAAAAAGGAAAAGACCATCATACACAAACTAAAAGATTGATCTCAGCACCGCATTAATTTTGACAAAAAATTGATCTTCCTATCAACAGAAAACTTTAGGCAATAGTTTCACTTGTCTAAACCAGAATTCCATTTAAATATGTAGGTAAGCATCTAATCAACATAAGATGTTCCATGGCCTCAGATATATCTCTACATGGTGAGCAGGAGCCATTTGCACTCTCAGGTGATAAGCATCCAAGATTCCTTGTGCAAAGTTTTGATATGCATGGCAAAGACCTCAAAAATGCTGTCTCTGCTTATCATGGCATATTAAACTTGAAATAGGACCTTGAACCAAACGTATATAAAAAGTAGAAATGCCGTACCCTGAAAAACGTTCTCCTGAGGCACGCGTACACTTTACATAATCCGCATGTAGCCAAAAATAACTCATTGCTGGAAGAGATCTTTCTCTTAAAATGTTGAAGAACTGTGCATTAACATTCTCAATCACCCGTGTTGCAGCATAGTAAGCTTTCCGGCCATTGATTGGTGTAAAAACTATCTTGTTCCAATGAGAAGTCCTGAAAATTAAATTTGAAAATAGTGAAGGAAGAAGACTCACGGGGCAATTAAGAATGAAAATCATTTAAAAAAAGCAATGGAACTAACTATGCTCATCCTCGATTTGATTGGTTTTGGGGGAGTGGGAGAAATGTAAATACATGCTTTACCTTCCTATGTTGTATGGATTGTATTTACTTTTTCCTAGGGTATTTGCACCACTTTAATCCTACACGATTTTGGCTTTACACAGCACACCAACTTCCCTGCCTTCCCATTATCAATTTTTGTTTCAGCCATAGTTTAATTGGTTTTCTTTTAATATATTGATGGAGAAGCACTTGACATTGGCTTTGTTTGGCAATCAGCTGATAGCTGTAGCAGTTAACTAATTTAATTAACTGTTAGCTGATAACTAATTGTATTAGCTGATTTTATCAATTGGTTGTATTAGTTGTTTGAATAAAAGTGTCTGGTAAAATCATCCGTTTAAAATCAATTGTTTGTGTGTAAAATGACAAATAAGAATATGGATATATTTTATAAATTATTTAAATTTTTTTATTTTAATATTTTAAATTTTATATATTTTTTAATAAATTAAATTTTTACAAACAATATATTATTATAATTTATTATAAATTAAATATTTTTAAAATTAAATTAATATAATTTTTATAAAAAACAAATTTATCAATAAAAACATAAACCAGGTGCATTAAAATGAAAGACTACCTATTTTATTTGTTTTTACTAAAATCAAACTAGATGCATCTTATTTCTATGAAAAAAAGATGATGGAAGTGGTAGGATTTTAAGGGATGTAAGTGGCAGTCACAGTTTTATCAGAAACGTTGTGATGGAGATGATGCAGTTGTTGCGCACATCATTGAGAGAAAAAAAAAAGGAAATTTGAATGCCTTGAGGATAAAGGATAAAAGTGAAAATAAGGATGTGTGGTTCAGAAACGTTGATTGAAAATGCTCGGCACCTCAGTGTTTTATCAGTTGTTAAAACAGTTTTTTAATTGGTCAATCAGCTAAATTTTAGTCAAACAACCAAAAGTCATTCGAAAAGCTATTTACCAAACAAGGGTATTAACATTCTTTTAACCCATCAACACTTCCCATAAACACTTGTTCCATTGGGAAGTGACTACGCAAATATTACTATGATTTCTTGTTTTCTTGACCACATGGTGGGATTTCAAATAGTAAAAACAGAAAACAAGGGTTTATTTGAATGTATTTTGGATCTGTTTATTTTCTATTTTTAAAAACAGTTTTCTGTTTCTTTATTTTTAAAAATAGAATAACTTATTTGGCAACTTATTTTTTAAATTTATTTTTAAAAAAAACTATTCTCTAAATGTATAATATAAAAATAAAAAAAAAATAACTTTTAGTTATTATTTAAACTTATTTTCTTATTGCAAATGTTAATTTTGTAATTAAATGAAACATTTTTTTATTTACAACAATTTTTGAGAATAAGAAAACAGTTTTTGAAAATAATTTTTAAAAATATATTTAAACACACTTTTTATTTTTATTTTTAAAAGTTGTTTTTAAAAATTATTTTTTTAAAAAAACTGTTACTGAATTCAAGAAAAATAATGAATAGATGATGTTTGGTGAAGTAAATAAATAAAAGTTTTATTTAATTACAAAACTGCTATCAAGAATTAAAAAAAATTCAAAAAAATCTAAAACTTGTTGTTTCTTTGTTTCTAAAATAAAAATTTGAAAAACAGTTTTTAAAATAGATTTTAAAAATAGTTTGCTAAATAAAAACTTTTGTTTTAAAAAAAATAAAAAAAACTTTTTTAAAGGCAATAAACAAACAGAACCCGAGTTTCCACAAAGGAATCCAAAAGAAGATTCATTCCCCTTAAACAAAACTCGCAAAACGACTCAAATATTTCGTATCATATTGGGAATTACAACAAAGATTGTGAATTTGACCTGATAACTGGCAGACACAACATTCCACTTAAAATTCCCATAAACCCAATGCAAGTGCAGAATTATGTAGAGACAGCTACTCCACAAAGGGTAGCTGCATAGCAATGATTAACAATGACGAGCTCCGTTTCTTACTACACAATAAGCCAAGCATGATGATCATTAACTTGGACATATTCGGTAGAAAAAAATTGGATTCAAGTATTTACCTTGTGATACAACGCTTTTCACGCATTATCGTCGTTCGCCAGCCTTTTGCATTAAAGAATTGGTCATAGATAGCCGGCATAATCCAAGTAGCTAAACGCATACGCGGTAATCTCGGCAACCAATTCCTCCATCATTGACACAACCGTACGTCGCTCCGCCAACACTGCCGGAGTTGGACTCAGAGTCGGCTTCGTTGTCGCCTCCAACATTTCGGTGCTCCAGCCGTTCAACTACAGCGCCGCACTAGTAGAAGCACAATCAGAATTCTCAATACTGGGGTTACAGGAACAAGCACAATCGCAAGACTTGGACACCAAAGAACTACTGGAGTGGATGGATGATCTCAAAGAACAGGGGACTGAGGATGATCTCAAAACAGTGATAAGCGCGAACAAGAAACAAAGCAAAGTTACAGTTGCGGCTAAAAAGAACGGCCGAGACACGACGGCGATGGCAAAAATAGATGAAATCTCCATTCTGAAGACTTGAAATCCTCGAACCCACATGAAAAACCTAGAAATTAACTGCCCCGGGTTCGGAGTTTCTTCCTCCCGCCTAGGATACAAGTAGGCCCTAGGCTTATACCCTAATCTATTCCAGACCTAATCAAATTTAGTCTGCTTATCTAAATAAAGGCTAATAAATTAATTTATTTAAATAAATAGATTCGATTTTTTTACTCAATTTATATACTTATCAAGTTAATTTATTTAATTATAAATATATTTATAAATAATATAAATATATATATATATATAGGTCTAATTAGGTTATTAGACAAATTTGGATCTTAAAAAATTTTTAAAATATATATATATATAGGTCTAATGTAATTGGATGTCTTTAGGATTAGTGAGCCATTCCCCAACCTCATTTTTAAGAGCAAGAATTCTATTATATTTCCTTCTAATAATTATGGATATATAATAGGTATGAGTATTTCTATCTCCGTTAACAATTCATTGTGTTCTTGATTTATAAACCTAAATTTCCTTTTCTTATCTTAAAATATTAAGGAATTCTTGTTGAAGCTCCTTATTTAATCTAATTAGAGATGCTAATTTTGAATTTGATAAGGCCATTTAAATCCTTGGATTCTGATGATTTTTTTTTCTTTTAAAGACATTTCCAAAAATATTAAAAATTCTATTACATATTATATTAAACAAAATTTTTAATAGCTTGATTAAAAGATGCAGAATTTAGCCAAATATTAAAGATAATATTAAATAAGTCAGGATGAGATAATTAACATGTTTCAAATCTAAAGGGCTTTGAAAGAGAAATTTAGGATCTATGAAATAACGAAACTAACATTGAGGAGTGGTTAGCTAATAGTTTAGATTGATAAAAAAACTTATGATTTAGGATATAACAATTACCAAGATGCATTACAACAAGCCTAGCAAGCCTTTCCATAATAAGATAATTAGGATTTCAAAAATTAGTTCAAGTAAAAATGGGCCTAGAGTACTCCATATTAACTAAGTTTTAATATTCTAAACAATTAAAGAAAAGATTAATTCGATACTAATTATGGGAGAATCTTTAAATTTTTTAAATTATGATAAAATCTCATAAAAATCACCTAACACAAACCAAGGTAAATTATAAGAATTAGTAATATTTCTAAAATTATTCCAAAGAATTTTCCTATTAGACAATTTAGGATTAACATATATGCCACTTACCAACCAAAAAAGGGGAACCAAGATATACTGAAACAAAAACATGTATTTCTTGTTCTAACTTATTGAGAATCTCCATAGCAACCTCTTATTGATTCCATAAAATCCAGATGCCTCAAACATATCCTATGGTAGGTGTATATTCCATATTTGTAAATGAAATCTAGCTGTTAACTCCTTTACACACTCACCATCAAGCCTTGTCTCTAGCAGAATGAAAATTTTAACTTTTTCTTTAACCATAAACTCTCCTAGTAGACATTTGAAATCTAGACATTAAACCCCATGAATGTTTCATGCACTTGTCTTGAATTAAGTAATGTCCATCTGATTACACAAAGAAGGATCAATTAATTAAGGGGATCTACTTAGGGCTTTCTTTGAGGTTAAAGTTACCTCCATTGTCCATTCTGTTGTAATATTCCTAATTGAAAACCTTTTAATTCAGCACCTTGATCTAACATGTCCAAAGTGTTAGTACTAATGACACTGGGAGTAACTCTAGTTTCCCTCTCCTGTATTTCATTTTGTCTGAGCATAACATCTTTTTCTAAGTTTGTTTTAGCTTGTACCATTCTTTTTTACTGCTACATGAAATAGTTCCTAGGAAATTGAAGTAATGGATTTCATACAACTTAGGTAGAATCAATTAGCTATCCAAGCACCTCCAACTTGGGTTGTCACCTATTTGTACTATATTTAAAGAAATCAATGCCTAGGCTACAGTGTCTATAAAGGGAATTAGATCATATTCACTTGGAAAGAGTTTGAATAGGGTTATATTCTTCAATGTGATGGTTATCGCAAGAATGAAGCTTTAATTTAGTTAGGTTGGAGTTATTTTTATCCATTCCAAATTGTCTAAACTTATCACATGAATTATACTGATGAAGAATAAGCCCCAAACTATTTAAAACTTTTGCAAATCTTCTAACATCATTTTTGGATTGGATAAGGAGGAGTTATATTTTTTTGTCATTGCTAGGGTTCAAAATAGCAAGGATTAAGTCTGAGGAAGAATTGTGTTTTAAGGTCTTTGTTTTACCTATCTTTTTATCCCAAAATTAGGTTGGGTATGCTAGGTTCGTAACCCATTTATGTCTAACTCCTAAGATTAGGCTCGCTCTTTTTAGGCTAAAACACTTCTCTTTAACAAACTAGGCCTATTCAACCTCTTTCCATTACTATTTTTCATAATGCCTAATTTGACACTTGCTTAGCATTAGGCTTTTTCCTCTCCATCAAATTCCATGGCCTATAATGTTCAGAAGAAGACAAATCATTCTTAGCTTTATCACCCTGCTCAATAATCATTACCCTAGTTTTAGTAGGGACCTGTTCAACTACTGGTATTGTCGAAGAAGCTTGTGGAACAATTCGATCAGACTTACCTTGGAGAGAATGTTTTGGATCACTTCCTGCATTCTCACCATGGATAAGATATGGGCACCCATGTTTCTAATGACCAACACGCTCGTATAAGAAGCATAGCTTATGCAAGCCTTTATACAGGACTATTCATTTATAATGTCCAATATAAATTGTATAAATTAAAGGATGATTTGGATCGATTTGAACATAAATCCTTGCATACTTGTCTTTATTTGTGAGAAACATATAAGTATCAACCTTAAGCATTAGGCTAATTTTTACAACAATTTGTGGAAGAATATGAGGATCATAAAATTCCACTTTTAGTTCAAGGAATTTAATCCAAATTGTTGTAAAGGACAATAAAGCAACAAAAGGCTTAAAGAATGGTTCCCATTTCCTTAAAGCTAAGAAATGGTCCATTATAAACTATGGCCCACCACTTAAAACCTTTGCATAATTAGACTTTGAATCAAAACAAAACTTGAGAAAATCAAAACCAACTTCCAACACTGAGAACTAACCTTTAGGTTGCTAAAGGGATCGAGTTTTGTACCCTTGATATTAATTGTTGACCCTTTTCCAATAAACCTTAGCAATAAGAGTAAGATTCCATGACTCATAAAATTTATTCTTGAGACTTTTAGGAAGGTGAAAAAAACCTCATTTTCATTTAGCTCCAATTGACTTTGCTCTTGCATTTCCACTTCACTCTTTTCTTTAAAGAGAGTTTTTTCATATGCCTTCAGAATAATTCTCAAGAGATGATCCTTATAACTTCAAATTGGCCTTTTTTATTCACCATTAGTGGTTGTAATGCCTTCTTTAAGTCTATCATCGAAATGGAGTAGTTTGTCCGGTTCTTCAGAGAATTGTGATTTTTTCTTATACAAAATAGAATAAACAATGAAAATAGAATCTTAGATTGTGTTGTTTTATTCATTTATTTTTGAACTTACTTGTTTATATTATTGGATTTATTTATCCTTAATGTCAAAGTCACAATTGAACCATTTTATTACTAATTTAATATGTTGATTAATAGTAAATTGGCTGAAATAAAAACATTAAATTAGTGTTAAATGGCCATAATTGGGTTGGAAAGAATCTGATGGATGGGTGGCTAATGGCGTGCCTACAAAGACGCGGGAAGCAGTTTCTTAAAGAGCGGTAAATGAAATGGATGCATGCTACACTTAGGCATTGAAACATGAACACCCAACCTCCGCATTCTACCTTCTTACATAACATTCATTGTCGTAAAAGGTACGGCAAAAACAATCACAATAACAAGAGGAGCTTCTATGAACTTTCCTTGTCCTTCATCATTTCCCTCTGGTGCCTCGTTTTCCTCCTCTACTCTAAGCTTGGCCTCGGTAACGGAGGTATTCTTTCTTTTTAATCGTTTTCATTTCTATCAAATTATTGTTTTTCTATTCTCAGGTTTTCTTCCCTATCACCCAAATTATAGGTTATCACCAAACCAACATGGGAGAAAAACGAACAACTATCATTTAATTAAAATAATCGGAACATACAATAAAGCACAAATAATTTAATATAAAAAATCCTCAGATTCAAGAGAAAAAAAAATCCGATGAGAAAAGATTTGCTTTATACATGATAACAATAATGTTAATGCGTAGAGATTTTTATCTATTATCTTACATTTCTTTTAAACCAAATCTCGTACTCACATCAAATTTTTCTATAACTTTGTACAAAATAGATATTAGAATCCAAAATATTTGATTAGAAAACCATCATAGGCTTCCCTAGCATAAAAACCTATTTGAATAAGGAAATAAAGAACAAGAGAAATTCTTAAATACTCAAATTGTGCTATTTGTTCTTATTCTCGTTCAATAAATTAAGGATAATTTCAATTCTGTAAGATCCACATGTATTAAAATTTTAATTTTTCAATTTTCATGATGTTAAAAACTACAAAATTTAACAATCGGCGTTCATTTTATTAGATGAGTAAACACCGACATAGTGGCTAGAGGATACAAAAACTTTCCCAGGCTTACGACATATTTGAACCAGAGCGAGTTGGGGTTCTACTTGGAAGAGTCAGGCGCGGCGGAGAGGGCACGTTATCACAAAATTAATTGAGAGCATTGGCTTCGCTAATTACTAAAAGTAAAAGTGAATAACTTGACCTATGAAATTGAAGACCAAACTCAAGCGGTTCTTCTCATGTGATTAAGACTGAGCAAGACTTTGGCTGAGGAAACCTCTTGCTATTTAGTATAGGAATTCGGACTCTGACTGGTTTTATTCTCAATTGGTCTTAGGTTCTAATTCGCATAATGTTCTGAGTAAATATTAATACATCTGACATCAATTATGAAGAAGAAATTGGAGAGAAGATAAAATTTTCAAAGATTATGCAAATTAATTAGTCAGTGATCAAGTGGGAAACAACCCATGTTCGGTTAAATTTGTCAATTTTTCCTAATGTCACGATGTTTTGTTATTATAATTATTGTTGGATATTGGTTAGGAAACTTACCTCATGACAACAGAAGCAGATTGAAAATGATAACATAGGCAACAATGCATATTCCTTTGTCACTGATGGAAGCAACATTTACACAAATGCAGAGCTGAATGCATCACAGAGCTGTAACAATTCTAGCGGTCTCAGTCAAAAACTTCCTGAAACCAGCAGTCTAGAAGAAGTATTCTGGAAGGTTATAGGCAATACAGCATTGGTGTGCAAACTACAGCCACAGGAAGAAAAGAAACTTGGACCAGCAGAACTTCCATACGGGAAAGGTCATTCTACATATCTCCACTATGACGAATTCCGTAACATAACGGGGGAAGAAAACAGAAAGGGCAATAACTCTCAGCTCGTTAACATCACCCAGCAGCTTGAACTTGATGGCTCGGAATACAACTATGCCTCTGAATCTAAAGGTGCAAAGGTGGTGGCTCATAATAAGGATGCAAAAGGAGCAAATAATATATTAGGGAAGGATCACGACAAGTACCTGAGAAACCCTTGTTCTGTAGGAGGGAAGTTTGTTGTTATCGAGCTTGTAGAAGAGACTCTAATTGATTCTGTGAAAATTGCCAACTTTGAGCATTACTCTTCTAATTTTAAGGAATTTGAATTGTTTGGTAGTCTGAGCTATCCAACCGAAACATGGAGCCCCTTGGGAAACTTTCTAGCAGCTAACGTCAAGCATGCACAGATCTTTAAGTTGCCTGAACCCAAATGGGCGAGGTATTTGAACTTAAGCTTACTTAGTCATTATGGATCAGAGTTTTACTGCACCTTGAGTGTTGTAGAAGTCTATGGGATTAATGCAATCGAGCGCATGCTCGAGGATCTAATTGTTGCTTCTGTGAAATCAGTTCATAACAAATCGTTAGACCATAATTCCAGCGTCATCCCTTCTTTGAAGCCAGAACCTGGTCACGTTGACAGTAGTGAGAAAAAATTTCAAATTCAGAATGATACTGCAACTACTGTCACATCGAGCAGTGAAGACGCTCAGAAGCTTGACATGGAAGTAACAAAGAATTCAGTGAATCTAAACAAGGTTCCTGATCCTGTAGTTGATTTTCGGCAACAGCTTAATGGTAGGGTAGCAGGTGATACTGTTTTGAAGATTCTGATGCAGAAGGTCAGGTCAGTCGAGCTTAACTTATCTGCCATGGAAGAGTATATCAAAGAATTGAACAGGAGACAACAGGACACAATACCAGAACTAGAGAGAGAGTTGAGCAAATTATCTAAAAGCCTGGGGCAAAGCAAGTCAGAGATAGAAAATCTCCAGCCATGGAATGCAAATATGGTATTGTTTTCATGCTGCTCTCTCAATTCTTGAGGATTTTTATATATTCACATTTTCTATTTTCTTTTCCAGGAAAGAGAACTAACTGACCTTGTATCATGGAAAGATGTCGTGTCATCTCAAGTCAATGCATTGGTTGGAGAAAATATAATGCTAAGGTTTCAATTATGTTGAGTTTATCTCTCCCAGCATTTGTTTCCACAATTCATATTTTTTTATAATAAATTTGAAACTAAATTGTTTAAGGGTATTTTTGCCTGACATCCATTAACATACTTACGTTTCAGATTAGACATTCAGAAGGTTAAAAGTGATCAAGCGAATCTCGAAACCAAAGAGCTTGCTGTGCTTGTCGTGAGTCTTTTCTTTGTGTGTCTTGCGGTTCTCAAGCTAATTTTTTGTGGACATCACAATTCTGTCAAGGCACATCAGACCGGAAGAGGTTGGATGACATTGTTTATTAGTTGTACACTAATTACACTCATTATCTTGTTGTATAGATAGTCATTCGTTTTTTGTAATAGACAGTTAGATCACTGGTATCTGTTACTTTGTTATAATAGGTTTTTCAATTTTAAAGTGTCACATAGTATAATTATTTAGAGAGTTGAAAAATGTAAATGCCAGGAAAATCGATGGTCAACGAACGCTGATAATGGTTCCTGGTTATAGAAGCAGTGCAACAGGGCTCATACATCCATGCTTAGGTTTTTTTTCCAAACAAATGCTTCACCAACATCTCACGGTTACTTTCCCTCCAAACCACAAGTCTGATGAAATGAATCACACTTAAGAAATAAGATTGCTTTTCATTTTGATAACAGCATCATTCGGTTAATCATGTCGATCTACTTAAAATGCGACACGATTTAATACTCATAATATTAGAATGAAAGAAACATTCTCGGGGGAAACAAACCGGATACCAATGGTACAGGATCAACAACGCACCCATATTTTCGTTCAAAATGAAAATGAAAGCTTCATCTGTAGCACTTCACAAATCAATTTTGCAAAAATCAACCCTAACTTAGTGCTGCCGCCAAACCTAAACATCTGGCACGATTGAAAAAATACTTCAAGTGGTTTCTTCTTTTAATGGAGTTTTGTAAGGCATTATCCAAATCATGCACTTGTTCCTTGATGAAAGGAAGGCTACCGGGATTTTCCTCCTCCAAAAGAAGACGTAAAGGTGGTTTGTGGAGGGTATTTGTTCAAAACAAAGTCTATTTCTTCACCGCTGATCTCCTCTTGGTTGAGAAGAACCTGCAGAGCCAGTTTATAATCACTCCAAGTGATCAGTGGCCACAAACTCAGAAAACAGGCAAACAAGTAGCAATAACTGGTTTCCCAAATATGCTTCAGATGTAGATGTTCATCTTATAGATTTATAATCATTCGACAAATAAATGTGACTTCCAAGTTTACACTACGCATGGGATTACCTTTATAGCTTTTAGCAGAGCTGTATGGTGCCTTCTAAGAAGTGACACTGTTCTCCCGTACATTTCATTTATAAGTTCTTCAGTCCTTGTTGCAACCTGATCATCCAACTTGAAATTCAATGGGGGTTCAATCAAGTTGTAGTCATCATAAAGTGACCCTTCAAAATCCAGCCTTGGGCCAACAAACTTAACCCTCTTCGTCCAAGGTGGTGGTTCTCCATGTATGACCATTGGACTCTGCAAATTCCATCTGGGAGCAAAGCAGAAGAGGAGCTGATTTAATAACAAGAAACCAGACAGAAATTTAATAATACAACTAGCGTGTAAAGGGCTAACATGGTTACTATTTTACGAGCAAGCCAGGAAGCATCAGCAAGGTAGTCAACTGAGGCCCTTGACGTGTCACGTCCATATATCACGTCCTCTGCAGCTCTCCCTCCAAGCAAAACCTGCATCCCAACACAGGCTCAAACAAATAAAGAACTAAGAAAAAAAAAAGGGGAACAGAACAAACACAATTACACATAGTAATTGTGAGTACCTGGAGACGATGTAGCAATTGAGGCTGACGCTCAAACATGTAAGATTCATCATCAAGTCTATGGAATACCACTTGAGATAATGTCTGTCAGGCACATGGACACTATAAATTTTTTTCTCCACCTTGACAAAAACTTAAAGAAAAACTCCCAGCCAAATAAGTGCATGTGTTGGGAATTCCCATAATCCCCTTTGCAACACTAGATTGGATCAAATGCCTCAAATATTTATTATTTAGGTAAGAAAATCTACCAATCAAGCAAGCACATTTTTATCTCTGATCAGATATATTTTATTTAGGTTCCCTGATATTAATTATAAGCAACATCTCCCCCGTGTTAGTTAGAACAAGATTGACAAAGGCTATTCAGTTTTAGATTGGAGAGTTCTCTTGAATTAGATGATTATTTTTTTGGGGAACATACACATAACCCCCCTGAAGTATAGGGTTCTATCAAATAACTCCATAAACTTTCAAATCTTACAAATAACCTCCTTGAAATTTGGAAAAAAATGAAAAGGCGAGAAAAATATGTAAAATAATTTAGCGGCAGTTCTATTATCACTTAACAACAGTTTTAAACCGTTGCCATGAACTTAGCCGTGATTTAAAACTGCTGGTAAGTAAAAAAATTGCAGCGATTTTTAACAGCTGGCAAATGAAATATGGTTGCGGCGATTCTGAATGTTTTCATTTTTTTCCAAACTTTAGGAAGGGTTTATTTGTAAGGTTTAAAAGTTCAAAGGGGTTATTTAATAGAAAGCCATACTTCAGATGGTTTTGTGTATTTTCCCCTCATGTTTCCCCCTGAGATTTTTAATTTAGGAGAATTTCTAGCCCTCTGACCTCCTACATCATTTTTCTCAATAACAGTCTCTTTCTCTATTAAAAAAAGGGAAACATAAAAAGGGAAGGGGACCAGATGAGGACCTGGCCACGAGGTACTATTGAGATGCGATCACAGCATTCAACTTTTCGCATTCTCATATCGCCTGAGCAGATGAGAAGTTAATGCAACCCCCATTTCAGTAGTAGCTCTATGACACTGACCCTGATAACCCAACTCTATTCCAACACGTTTAGGTCCTACTGTAAGTCTGTCAACTGCATCATCCATATCTGATTGAAGAATTGAGTCGTGCCCCTTCCTGACTGCAACAAGAGCGGCCTCTTGGACCAATTGAGCCAACCTTGCTCCAGTCCATCCTAAAAATTAAGATGTTTTGGATCAGATACAAAAAGGACAACTTCAACATGCGGAAAAATGAATCTATACCAGGTAAGTTCTGTGCATAGCTGGATAAATCAACCATGTTTGACATTTTTACTTTGCTGGAATGAATTTTCAATATATCCAGCCTCCCTTTTGCACTTGGAGGGCGAATCCTGATCTACAAGAAAAAATTCAATCAAAATTAAACACAATTACCATTGAAAGAACTACAAAAGGCACATTAAATGAAATTAAGAAACTGTAATACTGGTGCACATATATGTTTAATAGCAAAACCAAGGGATTTTAGCTCATTCTCTCTCCATATACTATCATCCTCTCATCCCCTGGCTACAAGATACTTTATTCAATTCCCAACCAAAAAGGAGAAACAGAACTACTAACTCAGAAACAGTAAGAAACCTTGCGATCAAAGCGACCAGGTCGAAGTAGTGCAGGATCCAACAAATCCCTACGATTTGTAGCAGCTAGAAATATGACACCCTTTCCAGTATCAAAACCATCAAGCTCTATCAACAGTTGGTTCAAGGTAGTTTCCCTCTCTTGGGTGGCTGCATTATAAAGCTGATCAGTGGCATCCTTGAAAATTCCTTGTCGCCTGATCACACATAAAATTAGAGAACGGGGATGGATGATCAGCGAGCTCAATAAGTCATTTGACAGAAGATGAAAACCATGCAACATTACTTGCTTGGTGACCATTTTGATTGTTCTAGCTTCACACATAGAATTCCATCATACAAGGACCGCAAAGAAACAGAAACAGTTCAGCAATCATGCTCAAATTACACAAACTTTCTCATCTTCATTAGCTCATTGCTCATTACGCACAAGAACATAATGCCTGGGAATGTTACATTCCCGGGAATCTTTTTAACCCAACATTCCCCCAAATATTCCCATAGGGAGAGGTAGGTATCTCGGATTCCCATGTAATGAGAATGTGATATTAAAATATTCCCAGAAAAATTTATAGTGAACCAAATATAAGAATGTTACATTCTCGTTAATTAAATTCCTAGGAATCACATTTCCGAAAATGTACACTTTCCTGGGAATGTAAGATTCCATAAACCAAACGTCACCTGAGAAACAACAATGCTAGAATTGGACAAAGCAACTTCTACAACAACAAAGTATTTGAGCAATCCAAAGTTTATGGTCTGAAAATAATTAAATAGATGTTTCTTTAGTTGAGTAATATCATTATGATCAATCCCATTATGACAATATTATCAACATAGATCGCCAGATAAATACACTACCCCTATGAATTATGCTTGTAAAAAACAAAATGATCAGATTCACACCTAACCATGCCATATTCATGAATAACAACATTGAAACATCCAAACTAAGTATGAGAGGACTATTTCAAATCATACAATAAACAATGAAGTTTACAAACTAGACCAAACTTTCCCTAAGCAACAAAACTAGATGATTGCTCCATATAAACTCCTCTTGAAGTTCATCATAAGAAAAAACCAAAAAAAACAAAAGACATTTTTAATGTTTAGCTAATACAAAGGTCAAGAACACATAGCAGATATTGAGAGAAACAAGTGAAGAAAACACATTTTAACCACATGAAAAAAAAGTAGCACTATAGTCCTATTCATAAACTTGTGTATATCCCTTAGCAACCAAACAGACTTTAAGCCAATCAGCCTGACCGTTAGGACCTACTTTGACAATCTAAACTCAGCAACATCCAACAAGGTTTACCTGGAGGCAGAGGAATCAAGTCCCATGTAACATTAGTATGTAGAGCGATCATCTCATCCAACATAGCTTGGTACCACTCTGAATTAGAAAGTGCCTCTCTAGCAATCTTAAGAATAGAAACAAAAGACAATGACAAGATAAAGGCACAATAAGGTGAAGACAAGCAATGATAACTAAGTTATAAATATGATGAGGGTTACAAGTAGAACAAGTACTTTTTTAAATAGCAATGGGAAGCTGGTCTTCTAAAGGTAAGTCTGCAGCAAGTGGAGATGTTGGAGTAGGAAGTAAGTCAACAAGGTCCTCTAGGGTATGAGAATGAATTGGAGGAATATCCATAATAGCATCAGGATTAGCACAAGAACATCTATGATATACCTGCAGTGGAATAAAGGATTAAGCAGACTTGGATACAACCACAAAACTAGAAGGAAGAATAGGTGGATTGTATGGAATAGGTAGAATTTCTGTCAGATAGTGATTTGTGTGGAAATAAATTAGGAATCGAAGGAAAAAGACTAAAAAAAAGTAACAACAGCTGACGTATAATATCGCCAAGTGTTTGGGGAGTAACACTTATAACTTTTTGGACGCAAGAGTAGTCAAGCAAGATGCACTTGATAGATCGAGCTGACAATTTATCTTGTGCAGGAGCTATACTATGAACAAAAAGACAACATGAGGTGGAAAAGCATACCATGGTTGGTCAAGACATAGTATGGAATGAAGGACTCAATGCTAAAGAACAAAAGGCATTCTGTTGATAAGAAAACAAGCAGTAATGACAACATCACTTCAAAAACGAGAGGGAACATTATGATTTAATATAAGTGTGCAAGCAATTTTAATCAAATGCCTATTTTTACATTCAACAACTCCATTTTGTTGAGAGGTATAAGCACAAGAAGATTGATGTAAAATCCCCTAAGAAGACATAAACTGAGTAAATGTTATAGAAAAATATTTGGGAGCACTGTCACTGCATAATATCTGAACATTGGTATTAAATTTTATGCTTTGACTTCAGCACAAAAAGATTCAAAAATTGAAAATAACTTAAAAATGATTTTTTATTAAATATAACCAAGTACAAGAAGAAAAATAATCAATAAAGGTTACAAAGTATTGAAAATAAAAAATGAACATGACTCGACAAGGACACCAAACATCTAAATGAACTAAAGTAAATGGGAATGCAGACTAATTATTAACATGCTTAGGAAACGAAGTTCGAGACTGTTAATCAAGCTAACACAACTCTTAATTGAAATTTGACAAAGTAGAAAATTCGGAACCATCTTCTAAAACTTGGACAAACTGACCTAAACAGTTTGTGAAGAATAGCTAGAGACTCAATAGTAGTGTAGGCAACAAATGGAGAGAAGAGATCATAAAGTCCCTATCCCACACTGTGGTCCTAGATAAGAACAGAATAATGATCAAAGACAATAAAACAATTCAAAGCACTAGTAAGTTTACTAACAGAAACAAGGGACAACTAGGAAACTACAGATTGGATTCCAAAGGCACAGGAGGTAGGGATTTTGCACTACCTACAACTGTAACAAATTGTTTAAAGCCATTAGCCAAAGTTATAGAAGGTAAAGATGCTAAACAAGTAAAATGAGATAACAATAGAGGATTACCAAAAATATGATCAGATACATCCGAATCAAGGACACAAGGTCCAAAAGGAGAAGACTGAGTAAGACAAGCCATAGAATTACTAGTGTGAACTACAGATGCAACTGATGAAGATGACTACTGTGATGTCTGGTGCCTAAGATAATCATCATAATCAATTCCAGTGAAAGTCATAGATTTCTATAGTTGTTCATCAAAGTGCTCAAGAAAAATAGCGCCAACATGTGCAATATTAGCACGAGGAGGGTTTCCATGCAGCTAGAAACAGTTTTCCCTGATATGTCCCCACCTATTACAGAAGGTACACTTAGGACAATTGCTTTTATTTCCTCTA
Organism: Sindora glabra; assembly: GCA_020226215.1. Lineage (NCBI taxonomy): Eukaryota > Viridiplantae > Streptophyta > Magnoliopsida > Fabales > Fabaceae > Sindora > Sindora glabra. Next base: position 135,303,893 of record CM035225.1, on the reverse strand, counting down.
CAATCACTTCCTTGTTCTACTTTAGGAACGTGTTGAGTTGGAGAAGCTAGGATAGAATATTCCACCACAGAATGTTTAGGCACAACATCAATGGCAGATACTAAACAAGATAAGAGAAAACTTCCCCCAAAGCAGGAATAGTTGGACTAGCAAGTATCTGATTCCTGATAGATTCAAGATCAAGACCTAGAGCAGCTAGAGCACAAACCATAATAAAGCTATCTTGTTGAGTGAGATCCTCTTCAATTGATTTACCAGCTGGAAACAATGATTCAAATTCAACCTTAAAAGATGATAGTTGACCAAGAAATTCTAAGATTAGGACACACTGTTATTTCAAATTGATCAACTTAACTACAACTAAATACAAATGGCGAATGTCATTAGTAAAAACTTTCTGAGCATGTGACCAAAAATCATTACAATCTTCAAAATTAATGTAAATATCATGGAGATAAGGATCAATATATTGCCATAACAAGGAACACAATAACAAATCCGCCTAGTCCCAAGCCTCCTTATTAGTTTTCACATCAACACGTTTTGTGGTTAGATGATCATGTAACTGTTGACCCTCGCACTAATTTTAAAGGGGACTCTTGCCCAAGAAGTATAATTTGAAGGAGCTAGTAATTTCTTAGTAGCTGTGGCAAGAGTAAAAGTAGTGTAAGTGCTAGAAAAAGAACCAAAGTTTAAAGAGGAATCTATACTAGTCATGGCATGTGGGGGCCGAAGACAATGGCAAGATGCCTAGGTTTGGTAGAACAAGTCATACCAATCATAATGGTATCGGCGATAAGAAACCATGCTTGCTGGAGAACACAGATCGGGGTCAGAAAAGTTCAGAGAGGCAATGGACTAAGGTGGCACATGCAACTCTAGTTGTCAAAGAAACTTTCGGGTTTGATTGACAAAGGGACAACGAACTCGATGGTGCTAGCAGTGACGATAGACACAAGGTGGAGCATATTGGAGACAAAACAATAAAGGACCAGCAGGAGAACAAGCCGCACATAACAGTGCATAAGGCTTGCTAGCAATGAAACTCCAATAAGAGACTAGAGAAGGAATTCCAAGGCAGATGTTGGTGGATGTGCAATGATTTGAGCTTGAATAGCAGTGGTGCTGAAAAATGAAGTGGGGGTAGCAACAGGGCAAAAAAAGGGATTTGAAAACCTACGGTTTTTGTAACTTAGCTCTTGATACACACACACACACACACACACACAAGATTGGGCCTAAGACCTAACCATTCTAGAAGGCCCACATCTAATACAATACAAATTTTCACTATTTTAACACGCAAGACTTGAAATTAAGAATTCTTTTAGCTTTTCTCTCCAGCTTCTAAGCCTTTTGGTATCATAACTATCAATTTCTGCTTGCCTGCATTACTAGTTCAGCAAAAATCAATCTAGAGTTGGCTTGACTTTAGGGGAAAAAAAAAATCTTGATTTTCAATTCGGCCAAGCATAAGTTAGCAACTTATGATCCTTTTTTTGGTGATCTATTCCCGTTATTGCAAACAAGTTTGAAAGGCCAAAAAAGCCAATTTGCAAAATTTAGTATCAACAAAGAGTGCTCAGTCAGCAATCCACATCTGCACCAAGTGCCACCAAACTACCAAGTTATCCAATACACATCACTTCCTCATCATGAGGTCAACCAACTAAAAGTTGTCATGTGTCAATGAGTAGTCCAATTAGTAGGCCACATTAGTTCCACGTGCCACTAGATTGTCATGTCATCCAATACACATTATCACCACATATCCCTCGCTATCTAGCAAAATATTACCCATTAATTAAGGGGAAAAAAACCACCTATTTTAACCTTCTAAATTCATTTTTCTCTTTTTGGTTACTATTATTATTAGAAAAAAAGTTATATGAAAAAAAAAAAAGAGAAAAGAAAAAGAAAACAAAAAAATAAATAAATAAAAATTCCAAATGCTAAAATCATGAAGACATCAGAGACATTGAAATGAGAAGCTTCACCAACAAAATCAAAAGCTACAAGAAATAGTTGAAGCCCAACAAGCTCATTTACATCAAAAGGAGCCACATGATTCCAACCATGAAAATAAGGATAGAGAAGTTTCATATTCAACCAACACGAATAGCCATCAATGAAAACCCCCTATCAAGACCCACTCCATTGACATCAAAGTGGATATTCCTAAACTTGATGGAGGACCCCAACCTAATGAGTTCGTGGATTGGTTGCACAATGTGGAACAAGTATTTTAACCAAAGGAAATTCCTACTCAACAAGAAGTTATGATTGTCGTCATCAAGCTGAAAATGCACATATCCATTTGGTGGGAGAATCTTAAAAAAAGGCACAAAAGGGAAAGACAAAGCAAGATCAAAACCATGGGAAAAGATGCAACGTGAACTTACTCATAAGCTCTTACCCAACCACTACCATCAAAATAACTTTATCAAGTTCCACAACCTATGCTAAAAATCAATGACTGTTGATGAGTACACAATGGAATTTAAATATCTTATGATGAAATGATGTTCATGAGAAAGAAATGCACACTATTGCCCAATAACTTGGAGGATTTTGTTAGAATATATATATATATATATATTAGGAAGTTATTCTAAAAGATTTTTAAATTTATTATTTTCTTTCTAGATTCATTAGGATTAGAATTAATATCTCAAATTTAATTGTAATATTTTTAATTGATTACATCTTTTGTATATAAATAAATATCATGGCTATAGCAATTACTCAAGCCATTCCAATCAATTCAAGTTGGTATCAGAGCCCTCACATTAAGAGACTCGACTTCTGCTGCCATCTTTTTCTATCAAGCTTCCCAATTTGTTTTTTTCAACAAACCTAAACAATTCTGCATCAACTTGCTTTTGATTCTTGAACCAAACAAAACCAAAACTGCCTTTTATTTAAAATAGACCCAATACCTAGATTCTTCAACAAAACAGAACCAAAATTGCTCTTATTTAAAATAAACCCAATACCTAGACTTCAAACGCCAAAAACTATAGGATTATTGTGACTGTTTGGCATGATTTTTGGAGCATCAAAAGGCTTTTTGAGAAACCACTTGTATAAACCTATTCGCCAACCATTTTCCGACAAATTTGCATGCACCATTTCATTAGATGCATGTGAACATCACACGCCACCTCTACATCCGCATGTGATCTACACATGCCGCAACACCTTGATCACCTCTTCCCATTGACTCCACCTATGGTCTTAGTTCATCAATCCAAGCAATGAAACTTTACTTTTCAAATAGAAAGATATTAAAAAACCTTTAAAAAAAGAGTAAAGCATCAATCATGAGTTTCTCATCTAGTAATGTTTCTTCCTTTTTGTTTAGCAATCATATAGCATGTCAGTTTCAGCATCGGCATCCTTTGGCCCTTAGGTACTTGATTCACAAGCTTCTAATCACATAATTGATAATTGATTCTTATTTACCCAATTTAATTGCACCAATAAATCCCTTCCTATAATTACCTTAGCTAATGGATCTAAAAATGTTGCCCAAGGTAATGATCAAGTAAAACCTCTTCTTTCTTTACCACTACAATCAGTTTTTTATGTAACTGATTACCTTCTCAATTTAATTTCAATTAGTCAATTTACACATACTCTTAATTGTTCTGTGACTTCCACCGCTAATTCTTTTGTTATACAAGATTGGAGTACGAGAATGACAACAAGCACTAAGTATGAATCGCAGGGACTTAATTACATCAAACCAACTTCTCAAATAATTTATGCTGATACTAAATCTCCAAAGTTACTTCATTACCATTCAGGACATTTAAGTATTGGAAAACTTCACATAATGGTTCTTAGTCTTTCATGTCTAGAGTCTTTAGAATGTGAGTCTTATCAACTCAATAAGTATATATGCAATTCATTTCCTAGTAGAATTTAAAATAGAGTCAAGTCTTTGTTTTTTGTTATTCATTCTAATATTTAGGGTCCAAGTCGTATTACCTAAACTTTAAGTTTTTAATATTTCGTTACATTTATTGATAATTTCTCTTGATGCACTTGGTTATATTTAATGAAAGATTGTTCCAAGTTATTTTCAATTTTTAAATCCTTTTATTCTAAAATACATAATCAATTTGGTTTAAAAATTTGCATACTTCAAAGTGACAATGCCCAAGAATATTTTTCTGCATCTTTCTGTTCTATATCCTCCAAAATACATAATCAATTTGGTTTAAAAATTTGCATACTTCAGAGTGACAATGCCTAAGAATATTTTTCTGCATCTTTCTTTTTTATATCCTCTGAAGGCATTCTTCATCAATTCACATATCCATACACCTCAACAAAATGGCATTACTGGAAGAAAGAATCAACATTTAATTGAAACTGCATGAACTTTTTTATTATATACAAATGTTCCTTTTCATTTTTGAGCAAATTCCATACTCTCTAATTTTTCCAAAAGAACTTGTGCATAAATTTCCTCTGTGTGTTTGAATGTACCTATTTTGTCCATGATCTCTCTCTAGGAAGAGACAAATTATCTTCTAAATCCATCAAATGTATTTTTGTTAGGATATTTAAGATTGTAAAAAAAGTATAATTGTTATTCACCAACTCAACCTACATTTTTTATTTTTGTTGATGTCACATTTTTTTAATCTTCTCTATTTTTCTTTTCTTCCATAGAATCCACCCGAGTAACTAAGGTTTTACCCATTCTTTTTTATGATCCTGCACTTACATCTTCTTTATCTCCAAGGACAACCTTTTATTACGTATTAACGACAACCTCATCCAACTCAAGTTGTTGAAGATTTAGCACCAGCTCAAATTATTAAAAAAGATCCTATAAACTCATCTCTTGTTCCAGTCTCATCTTTAAAATCCAATTCATCAGAAAATCCAAACAACCTTCCTAATACACTTTGAAGAGGTAACCATTCTACTTGAAATCCATATCCTATTTTTAATTTTTTGAGTTACTATCATTTATCTGCATCCCATCATACTTTTGTTTCTGCCTTGTCCTCTGTTTCCATTCCCAAAATTGTGCAAAAAGCTTTCTCTCACCCAAGGTGGCATCAAGCAATGTTGGATGAGATGATTGCATTACATACCAGCAATATATAGGATTTAATGCCTTTGTCCATCGACAAATTTTTAGTTGGCTGTTGTTGGGTATTTAACATTAAAGTTGGCCTTAATAGAAAAATTGATCAATTAAAAGCTCAATTAGTGGCAAAGAGCTATACCCATATTTTTTATTTAGATTATGGGAGATACATTCTCACCAGTTATAAAAATTGCTTCAATTCACCTTTTTCTCTTTGGCTGTCATTCATCGTTAGCCTTTACATTAATTAGACATTAAAAATGTATTATTTCATAATAATCTCAAGGAAGAAGTTTACATAGAGCAACTACAGGGTAACCACCGAGATTTGTTGCTCAAAAGGAGACTTGTCCAGTATGTAAATTGCAGAAATCTCCATATAGTTTTAATCTCCACAAACTTAGTTTAGAAGGTTCAATAAAGTTGTTTAGGATTTTTGGCATATAGCAGAATGAAGCCAATCACTTGTCTTTTATCATTCTTTTAGTTCTAGTCAAATATACCTAATTATTTATGTTGATGACATAGTAATTACAAAAAATGATCATAAGAGTATTGACCAACTTAAATGACATTTGTCTTATCACTTCCAGATTAAGAATTTTGAGAAACTTTGATACTTTCTTAGCATTGAGGTAGCACAATCTCAATCCGATATTTATATATATAAGAAAAAATATGCTCTTGATATACTAAGTAAGACACGTATGATAGAGTGCAAATCAATTGACACACTTGTCACTTTCAGATTAAGGATTTTGAGAAATTTCGATACTTTCTTGACATTGAGGTAGCATATTCTCAATCCGATATTTATACATATAAGAGAAAATATGTTCTCGATATACTAAGCAAGATAAGTATGATAAAGTGCAAATCAGTTGACACACTTATGGATCCAAATATCAAATTTCTGCGAAATCAAGGGGAGCCTTTTGCAAATCCAAAAAGATATCAAAGACTTGTTGGAAAATTGAATTATCTAATAATCACTCAACTTGATATTTCATTTACTATAAGTGTAGTGAGTCAATTCCCCACTCACCTTGTTAAGTTTATTGAGATGCTGTGATACGAATTCTTTAATACATTAAGGGAACTTTAATAAAAAAATTGTTATATAAAGACTGAGGCCATACCCAAATTGTTAGATATTCTAATGTAGATTGGGCTAGGTCACCAAGTGATTAATGATCCACTTTTGGATATTATGTTCTCTTTGGAAGAAATCTCATTTCATGGAAAAGTAAAAAACAAAATATGGCGGCTAGCTCCAATGTAGAGGCAAAATATTGAACTATAGCATCAGCCACATGTGAACTTGTGTTGTTGAAACAATTGCTGTAAGAACTCAAACTATATGAATTTGGTCTCATGAAATTTATCTATGATAATTAGGCTGCATTGCACATTATCTCGAATCCAATCTTTCATGGAAGGATTAAGTATATTGAACTTAACTGCCACTTCATCTAAGAAAAAATAACTTCAAAAGAAATTGTTACTGTTTTTATAAATTCTAATGATTAGTTAGCCGATGTTTTTACTAAGTCTCTCTAAAGACCAAGAATTGATTATATATGTAATAAGCTGGGTGCATATGATATATATGCTCCAGCTTGAGGGGGCGTTAGAATATATATATATATATTAGAAAGGTATTGTAGAAGATTTTTAGATTTATTATTCCTTTCTAACTTGATTAGGATTAGAATTAGTATCTTAGATTTGATTTTAATATCTTTGATTGATTACATCTTTTATATAAAAATAGATACCATGGCTGTAGCAATTGCTTGAGCCATTCCAACCAATTCAAGTGATTTGAATACTAAAATTTCAACGATTGTTCAACTCCAACAATATTAAACCTTTGATGATGTTATTAATCGATCCTGCAAAGGTTTGGGAATTATCCAAAGAAGTGGAAGACGAGGAAAGGACTTGATTAATCCTCTATTTTTTCTTTTTTGGTTGGACAGAAAGCTTATCCTAGCAAATCATGGGAAGATGTTAATATAAAGGTGCAATCTCCACATGTCAATTGCAAAGGAGCCTGGCTTTGACATAACATCTTTCACACAAGGTGCACTTCTCAAGGAAAGGTAAGCATCACCATTCTCAATAACAAAGGTTAAGAAAATGTGGTTTCAAATTACATAGTGCAAAATTTAAAGCTATCAACACATGAGCATCCACATCCTTACAAACTGCAATTGCTGAACAAAGAAAGCAAGGTTAAAGTCACCTAACATTGCCTTATAGTTTTCTCCATTGGGGAGTTATACTAAGATAACGTTTTGTGTGATGTTATCCCAACGGATGCTTGTCATCGTTTGTCAGGTCGCCCTTGGTAGTAAGATCACCATGCTATCTACAATGGGTATGCAAATACATACTCCTTTCCTTTGCCAACGAAGGAATCAAAATAAAGCTAACCTAACTTTATCCAGAAAAGCTTAACAAGATCCTTGAAGTTGTGAAATTGGGATTTCCCTTGCCTCCAATAAGGAGTTACAAGAAAAAACCCATGACACTATGTCTTTTGCTAATACTAGAATAGAATATTGAAGCAATAATTCCATAAAAGATTGATACACTTCCCAAAAAGTATCCTAATGTTGTTCCTAAAGAAATTCCACCAAGACTACCACCTATAAAAGAGATCCAGCATACCATCGACTTCCTACTAAGCTTCATCATCCCTAACAAACTTATCAATAGGATGAATCTAGAAGAGCAAGCTAAGATCCAATGCCAAATGAAAGAATTGCTCAAAAAAGGGTTAATAAAAGGAAGTATTAGCCCATGCACCATATATGTACCTTTGGTATCCAAGAAGGATGGAAGTTGGAGAAATGTATTTATAGTCCTCAATTGTGAAAAAAATCACTATAAAGTATCAATTCCTAACCACAACTTAATGATCTGCTGTATCAGATGGTGTTGCTATCTTCTCCAAGATAGATCTTAGAAGCAACTATCTTTAGATTAGGCTACAAACCTTAGATGTGTGGAAGATAGCATTCAAAACCAGAGATTGATTGTATGAACAGACAATTATGCCCTTTGGACTCTCCAATGTTCCTAACACCTTCATGTGCCTAATAAATCAAGAACTACACCCTTATATTGGGAAATTCATAGTTGTCTACTTTGATGACATACTTATACACAGCAAGAATGAAGAAAAACATTTAAGCCACATCCAACACTAATGAAGTGGTCTTTCTTGAGTACATTATCACCACCAAAGGCATTAAAGTGGGTCCTAGCAAAATTTAAGCAATCACAAGCCAGCCCACACCAATTCTATCCATGATGTAAGGAGCCTCCATGGCTTGCCTTCATTCTATCAAAGGTTCATAAAAATCTTCAACTCCATTGCAACTCCATTAACTGATTGCATTAAGGGAGTCAAATTTCAATGGTCAAAACAAGCCCAAAAGAGTCAAAGATTTGAAGAAAAGACTCACTAAAGCCCCTATCCTCACACTCCTAATTTTTATATGATATTTGAGGTAAATTGTGATGCTTCAAATATTGGAATTGGTGCCATACTTAGTTAAAAAGATTGTTCCATCACCTTCTTCAATGAAACGTTAAGTGATGCCAAACTTAAGTATTCATAAGGGTATAAAACAGACCAAAGTCCATAGAACAAACCAGTCCAGCCTGTGCACTTGTGCAGGCTAGACCCCTCAAAATGTGGTCCATATTTTTCACAAGTTAAACAGACCAGTCTACATGAACACAATCCAAATAGACCTATTCCCTTTGGACACAAACCAATTCGCGGACTTTGGTATAAAAAAAATAAATAAAATTAAATTTAAAAAAAAAAAAACTTAACAACAACTAGCCCAAGCCAAAACCTAATGTTAGTATTTTTTTTCCTTTATTTTAACAGCCCTACAACACCCTTAACTGAGTAACACACCAACCTAAAGCAAAAAAGCCTAGTTGATTAGCCAAAAACCCAATAACAATTTCCCCATTTCTACTTCCTCTCCAAAATCTCATTAGCTCGCACCATGCCACTGCTTTGCTTTGCTAGGGTTTCTAGTAATTGTTGTATCTTATGGGATTACAACAAAGTCTCCAACTAAAGTTGGAAGGAAGTTGGCTGATGGATTGATTCTCATTGTAAGGTATAGCTTTTTCAACTCATTTTTGTTCATCATCAATGTTTGGGTTTGGCTAGCTTAGTGCGATTCCAATTTCTATTGAAAATAAAGAAGAATCACGTTTTATCTTCTCATTTGTTCACATTTTCTCTTCCATTACCAATAGTCGCCCCTTCCAAACGATGCTTGGCTTCATACTTGCCAGAAGTTACTGCCTCATTACGAATCCTTTTCTCGTTCTTGTCAAGTCCTTCTTTATTTCACTCTAATAGAACACTATTAGCTTAATATTCAGTCTTCTACTGAATTTAATTTAATCTGAGATTTTACCCTGGTTTTGTGATTTAGCGTTTGCTTCTGTTTCATTTCTCAGCTTGCTGTTTGTGTCAATTTCTAAATTTTATTATAAATTGAGTAGCAGTGATGAAGGTTTTTGCAAAAGATGTAATTGTTTTGGGTGGGGATATGGATATGATTTTTATGCAATCTTTCTGACCAGAATATGTACATGTTAATTTCTGCTTTTTCTTTCGAAGAGTTTCATTCCAAATTTCCATCCAGTGTCTACTGCTCACTTTAAAGACATATAAAATTTTCGCACATAAGCATTGTATTCATATATTTCACTGAATTGTAATAGATTTTTGTTTTTGATATATAGATTGTGGAATGTAAAAGGAACAAGTAGCTCAAGGAGTTGCCAAATGACATTAGATTTGAAGTGATTTGATTAGATGTGCAACTTCTGTTTTTGTTGAGAACTTGAGTTTCAAACTCTTGTGGACAATGGATTTTATGATGATTATTACATATAGAACTAGAATTATTGCAATAAATATTACAGTATTGGTACTAAAAGTAATTAGTTTAAAGGGGGAATCTCCTTTTGTTTTTGACAGGCTCCATATTTTTGGTTGAATGTTAGAATATATCATAACAGTAAGTTGAGAAAAAGTTGTCATGAAAACAGACTGATCCAAGATTTCCACGGATCAGACCCATACTAATTCCAAATGGTCCATATTTTTTTCATGGGTTTTACTAGTTGGTCCAGACTGGTCCATCCATTTGACAAGCCTAGGTACTCAACATATGACAATGAATTCTATGCTATTGTTTGTGCACTACAAAATTGGAGCCATTACTTGTTGCCCAAAGAACCTATCCTATACTCCGACCACGAAGCTCCCAAACATTTGAACTCCCAACAAAAGATCGGTCTCAGGATTGCTATTTGGAGCGAGTTCTTACAAGCCTACCTATTCCTACTCAAGCGTAAACCAAGAACCCAAAATTATGATGCTAATGTGCTAAGTTGATACCATGCCTCAAATTCGAAGCCACTAAGGATCTGTATCAAGACATCCCTAACTTCAGCAGCATTTGGATCTCTATCAAGTGGTATAACCATTAACAAGGGATCCTATTCAAAGATAATATGCAATGCATTCCCCAATGTTCCATATGAAATGTAGTCATTTCAAAAACACATGATAGAGGATTAATTGATCACTTTGGACAAGACAAAACTGTAGCATTTATCAAGGAAAGCTTCTATTGGCCAAAGCTTGATTAAGATGTCATTTGGCACATTCAACAATGTCGTGCCTCAATTAGCCAAGTATACAAGTCAAAACACAAGTTTGTACCTAGCCTTGCCAATTCCAACTGCTCCTAGGAAGATGTCAATATAGATTTCCTCCTTGGACTACCTTATGCACAACACCAAGAGGATGTAGTTGTAGATAGATTTTCCAAAATAGCACACTTATTCCGTGTCAAAAAACCAACAATGCAATTCATATTACTGAGTTGTACTTTAGAGAAATCATTTGACTTTGCAATATTCCAAAGACCATTACTTCGAAAAGAAATGTCAAGTTCTTGAGCCACTTTTGGAGAACATTATGGTGAAAAATGGACATTGAACTTTAGTTCAGCACTATAGCTCACCCTCAAAATAATGGCCAAACTGAGTTCATTAACAGAATTCTAGGGAATCTTCTGCAAAGTTCTGTTAGGAAGAATCTTCGTGGATCTTATACCCGCACAAGTTGGGTTTGCTTACAATAACTGCCCAAACCAAACCACTAGGTGTCTTGAAGTGGTATATGGAATGCAACCTCCTTGTCCCTTGGATCTTTCAGCTATCTTGGTTACTCATCAATTCAGAGCCAATGGAGAAAAACAAGCTAAAGAGATCAGCAAACTCCATGAACAAATGCAAGAATAGATCAAAAGGCCAAGCACAAAGTACAAGGTTTAATGTAACAAGCACATAAGGTGAGTTTCATTCAAGGAGGGAGACTTAGTATGGATTCACCAAAGGAAAGAACAATTTCCTAATCAATCAAATGCTAAGCTATCTCCAGGAGCTGATGGAATTTTTTGAGTTATACAAAAAATCAACAACAATGCTTTTAAGATCGAGCTACCAGATGCATATGGCGTGTCTACCACTTTCAATGTCATTAATCTATCACCTTATCCTCAATAAGGCATTTAGACTCGATGGCAAGTCTCATCCAACTCAAGGAGAATGACCTAAGTTTGCAAGTGCATTAGCAAGCCATAGTAGCCCAAAGTACTCTATTTCACCATATATAGAGTTTTCTAGGATTTTCCTACTTGTTTCCCAAGAATACTTGCTTTTCACCTCAAGCATTTATTTTGTATTATTTTAGTAGTTTCTTTTCCCCATCCCAAGATTATAAATAGGCATTGTATCTCTCATTTTTTTCCACATAACTTGAATTTTAAGAAATCCTTTAGCTTTTCTAATGCTTTTCTTTTAGGCTTATGATCCATGCACACACCAAAATAACTCATACTCTGAAGTTTGTCACAATGTAAGCCCATACCTTGTTGCCAATGCATCAATTTCATCTATGAATATAACTGATGGCTTGTTCACCTGTATTGAAAAAATAAATAAATAAATAAGGTCATATAAATTCATGCAAATTAGCAGCTCATCAAAGCATTCATCCAAACATGATACTTTACAGTCTGTACCATTTGAAAGATAATAAAAGGGGGAAAGGAAAAGAAAAGAAGCCCTATTATCAGTCCCTAAAACAAAATATTTTTTTATCTAACTTCCTCTTGCCTAAATAGTCTACCCTGTTTTTTCAAAAGCAAAACATCTTTCTTAACATTGTTTCTACTAAAAAGCAACCAATTGGAAAATGCCTCCAGCTTTAAGATTTCCCACTTCTGCTGAAAGTTGAAACATATTGCTGCGGATTCTTTTGCAGCTATCCCAATCATATATGTGAAGAATATAGTAAATACAAGGCAGTTGAGAAATGTCATATGAATCCACTGTTTTACCGAACATTGAAAAATCAAATTATCCTCAAATAAAAACCATGAACATGATACTATTACTGATTTACTGTTTTTAAGAATAAACTGTCCGTTTTACAACCCATTGACATAATGTGAAGGAATACAAGATCTAGAATATTCAGTAGCAAAATATGTTTTTAAGTGAAACTGACATCAAGTGAAGGAAAATGAAAGCAGGATTCAAGATTGTCATCAGATTAGCAGCAATATATCATATTAACATGAAATCCAGGAAATTAGTAATTGTTATACCTTGGCTCTTTTGAATAAATCCCTAATACGAGCAGATCCAACACCAACTAAAACTTCAACAAATTCTGATCCAGCCATTTGGTAGAATGGAACACCAGCTTCCCCAGCTATGGCCTTGGCAACCAACGTCTGCAAAAGTATGAGAAACTTAAAACGTATGCTAGTTAGAGCTGTACATGGGCCGGGCGACCCGCCCGGCCCGATGAACTCGGTCCGGAAAAATAGAGTATTTGGGCCCTTTTTGTTTGGCCCGATAGCCCGATGGGACTTTTTTTTATGGCCCGATTAATAATTGGGCCGGGCTTGGGCCAAGACAAAAAAAGCCCGATAGGCCCGGCCCGGCCCGATTATAATAATTTATTTTTAATAATATAATTATATATTAGAAAATATAATTCTATCTAATTATTTTTAATATAAAAAATATTAATTTAACATATTAAATATTTTATATCTTTAAATATCATATTATTTCTTTAAATATATTATATATATTTTATTTTAAAAATTTATTTTTTATTAAAAAATAAACAAATAAAAAAAATATATTTTTTGGGCTTCGGGCCGGGCCGACGGGCTTTTTCACTTGAAAATCGGGCCGGGCCGGGCCAAATTTTTTTAAAACTTAATCGGGCCGGGCCGGGTTCGGGCCTTTAATTTTTTAAATTTTGGCCAGCTGGTCCGGCCCGAAACCCGCCGACCCGGCCCAATGTACACCTTTAATGCTAGTATGCCCACTAATTTGAAATAAGTGGAGAACAGCTATCTGACCTTGCCACATCCTGGGGGGCCCTCCAGAAGAACACCGTGTGGAGGTTTAATGCCCATTTTATCAAATAACTCAGGATTCTTCAAGTATCTTACCAACTAAACAAGAGCATTAATGACTACAATCAGTTAAGTATGATAAGGAAACTGTAATATGTAATATGTGCTAAAGGTCAAATCATGAGGCATTCACTCAGATTAAAAAAAATCATAAATATATCCCTTCCAGAGAAAAGAAGATCTACTAGATGATGCAGATCAGAATTTCATAAAAATTCTGATATAGGTTGTGAAGGGTAAATTGAGTAGAAAAGGAATTGGATAAATAGGAAGAGTCCACCTCCTTGGATAGAAATCTGAAAATTCAGATTTAATCCTGGAAACGAAGGTGGCAACCTTCAAATTTGAGAGATAACTCTCAATAATTCATTCAACTACTGAAACTTACATAGCAATGCTCTTATTTATAACCCTTTAGGCATCTAAACGGAGGGCACTCTTAATGACTAATTAAAATTACATTCAATGAATCAAACCTCCAATTCAATAAAATGTCTAAATACATACAGTTGTGACTCTTTGAAAAGTTACCTCATAATCACTAAGAAACAGATTCAATAACTTAGAGGACTGATTCAATGAACCAAACAACTAATCCAATACAACTAATTATGACTCTAGGAAAAACTATTAATTAGTATTTTTTTAAAATGTTTCAGTTTATTCAATTTTTTTAAATTTTCCATCGCTAGATATTCAGCATCTAAGAAATGTTAATTAGCTTAACAGAATGACTTCCCAATCAATTGACAAAACACATAGCTTTCAACTTTACCATGTCAAGAGAGCGAGGCAACTTCACAAAGGCTGCAATAAATATTTTCTTGAAAAGTGATAAAGAATGTCATGCAATGCAAACAACAGTTTTTGAACCCATTGCCTCAACAGCTGCTTTTTTTATAAATGGGAAGTCAATTTGGTGTAGCACCAAGGCACATAAAGAAAAGAAGTAGGGAAGAAGAGAAATTATAAACTAAACTCAATAATAAATTCAAGTATTTAACATCAATAATCAAATTAGGGGCTCCTCTTCAAAAGAGGTTATTGACCATTTATAATTAAACCTAAACAATCAAGTCTTATTCACACAAGAAATAAATCTCCTACACAATAATAATCCTATCCTATTGAATAATAAACCTCTGAATCCTTAGTTAACTAAACAACTAGAGTATAAAATAATATAAATAACTGATAATCAAATCCAATCTCCTAATTATCCTAATTCATTCAAATATCCTAATTACAAATCCTTAGATCCTCAATTATAAATAAATTACATAATTATCTATTACAATAATCATAGGTATTCCATCCCTCATCATTCACCCCTTGTTGGAGAAAACTCGAGCTCGAGTTTTGAAAAAGGAAGGTAGCAGCAAACTGATCTACAAGCCTGAGTGAAGCTAACAATAATGGTGGTGTGAGAAGTAATTCTGTCTTATAATATTTTTAAGCATATTAAAATCAACAATGATACATTTTTTTAATGATACATTTCTTCACAATCTCATCCTTCGTCATCACAAAGCCACTAAACGTGAAAGATACTCACACATTCATAGTAAGAATCTGAGAGGGTAAAAGAAAATTACCTCTTGGAGCTCCTCCACTGCTTCATCAATTCCTGCCACATCACTAAATTTGACTCCAGTTGAACCCTGAAAAGGTGTCATCCCAAAACTAAAAATTTGAGAATAACACAAAGGATTAAAATGTCAAAAGACCATGCAAAGATGGGTATCAAAACGCACATCAACGCGAGCTTCAGCTTTTGATCGTGAGAAATCAATTCCTTGCCAAAGATCCTGTAAATTACAGGTACACTTTCTTAAATACATTCTTAACAAGTGCATCCATGAATGGATGAATAATCAATGCATGATAGTTAAGTTAATTATAGGAGTTAATCAACTTAGTCACTTACCCATTTCCTAAAGTTCTTAGGTCTCCTTGAAAGAGTGAAGCGGACAAGAAGAACCATGCTAAAAACAACAAACATAATTGGTTTCAACACCTCAAGGCTGGCAGATACGCCCCCAAAGGTGTAAAACTCATACAACTTAGAGAAAACACCACCATCACTAAGAAAATCAACCATGTTATCCCAAATCCTCTCCGAAATTCCAAAAACCACATTTAGAAATAGCTTGAGAAATGGTTTGACTATGGGCCATACAACATAGATAGATGTCACAAATACAAAACTGGTAACAGCAAATATTGCCGATGCAAGGAAGCCACCAACTACAACTGCCGCAGCAGCCACTACCACTGTAATCATGGCAAGCTCAACCATCATTCTACCAGATATGGAAGATGCAACTGGATGAGGGTAGTCTGCCAAATTTCCGACCCAAGACTACAATGACACAATTTGAGGATCAAAATCGTAGAAAACAATAATTTGCAAGAAAGGAGTAAAAAGAGTAGATTGATAACCGTAGCACGTGTCTCTATCTCATATCGGGCTCCTGTGTACTGCTCCAATAGTGCTTGAGCTTCGGTATTATTAAGCCTTAGAGCCCTATAAAATTGCACACGCTATCAATATGTTGTAGATAGGCAGCTGCAGATACTTGTCCTGCTAATCAATAATTAATCGGGATTTTTACCATTTCGTTCTGTGCAAGCTCTTGTCTCCAGGAATTTCCTTCAACTGTACTGCGAAGTCCTTGTAATCATAACCGGAAAACAAACCTGCATCCTCCTTTGAAGTTAGTAGTTTAATTTTATCGCTTTTCATAGCTTTCCGAAATTCTTCAATGCTCATTTTGGGCAATGACTCCAAATTTTGATCAAACTC
This sequence comes from Sindora glabra, assembly GCA_020226215.1. Classification (NCBI taxonomy): domain Eukaryota; kingdom Viridiplantae; phylum Streptophyta; class Magnoliopsida; order Fabales; family Fabaceae; genus Sindora; species Sindora glabra. The sequence goes on along the minus strand of CM035225.1, from coordinate 135,287,419 downwards.
TTCCTCTTCCGACAGCACTCGCCCGAATATTTGCTCCGGCACATAGAGTTTCCCTCTATACTCCCTAAGTAAGTCTTTCAAGTAAATAGAATCTCTCCCCGAGGAAACCTCATTTGTGCCCTCACCGTTATCTCTCCTCCATTGGCCGTTCTTTAAGCTCAACCTCTCTGCCAAAACCCTGAGAACACCAAAATTGAACTTTTTACTCAAATTCTCTTTTTCTTTCAGAGTATACAACTTGTCACCAATCCGATAGTTGGGTTCCACTTGGCTCGGGTTCTCCTTCAGAACTTTACTCACAAAATCGTACCCGCCAATTTCGTCGCCGTCATTAGCTGGTGAAGACGAGTCTGCATTCAATTTGCACAGAACTTGGAGCGACCGGCGGAGAAAAATAGGTTGTGTTGTAAAATTTCGATTGATATTCAATCGTTTGGATGTTCCACGGTGGTGAGTAAAGGATTTGGAAACGTTAAACTGGGACGGTGACAAAATGCCAAGGGTGCTCATTTTTCCGGCAGAAGCATGAATCCCTCTTGTCCAATGGCCTTGAATGTGAGAAATCATTTATTTGAAATTTGAAGGAATTAAGGAGTAGGGTTTATCCATTCGGGTTTTAACGTTAGGTATAATTATATTTTGACCCCTTTAAAATATAATTTAATTATATTTGACCCCTCTTCAATTTTTTTATTTTATTTTAATCCTCTTAATATACAAATGAAATTAATTTTTGTCTAAATAACCAAACTCCATTAACTTTCAAACAGCCATGCTCACTGATAAATAAAAGTGGAGCCCATCATTGATCCTGGATTCATTTAAGAGATACTCTTAATTTAACCAATGGTGTCTATTTACCATGGAAAGAAATTGAGGTGAATTAATTAAGGATGGTACAGGATTGAATTGAAGCATTAGAACTCTCTGTGCCCAAGTAGAGGTGGCGAATGCTATTTCAAGTTGACTGAATTAAAGTTGGCGAGTCAAAACCAAGTGGGTTGGTGACTCCCAAACATAAGAAAGAGAAATAAAGAACAGGAATGTGAATATAAAGAGGTAAGAGAATGAAAATTACATAGCTTTTGGGAAGAGGGGTTAGAGACTTGAGGGAGGAAGCGAGGGATTTGATTTGCCTGAGGTAGAGGTAGTAAGACAAGTGGGTGTCAGTGATAGCATTTGATGAAAACAGTGGAATGGAAGTGGCGGCTAGAATTAGAGAGAGAACATAGTCGGCCACGAAGAAAGGTTGTGATACTGACGAGCGGCAGGAGACTATGAAAGACCTTTATAGGAGGCCAGAAACCGCTCTTTGGATCAATGGACATGATTATGGTTGAAGGATTTTATTGAATCCTATGTCAAAAAAATTGGGGTAAAAGAACATGAGTTCAAACAAGATAATGCAATGTAGAAGCTTGGCACCACTCTTTGTTCTCGGTCAACACGATAGGATGGGAGTTAGTATGCCACATAAGCACGCTAATTTGAAAGTTAACGGAGCTTTCTAAGTTAGACCTAAATTAATTCAATTTATATATTAAGGAAATTGAAATAGAATAAAAATTTTAAAGGGACCAAATATGATTAAATTATATTTTACAGAGATAAAAAATATAATTAAGCCTTAATATTAATACAGAGTTAATGAATAGATGTCTAATGATCAAGATAAAATAAATAAATAGTTAAAATTTTCAATAATTTTAAGTAATGTTTGATTCATAAAATCTTTTTCATATTTTTAATAATATTTTAAGATAATATTAAATTTTCATATATAATTCAAATTTCTCAAAAATATTTTTAACCAATATTTTTTCAAATATTCCAATGAAAAATGTGAATATTCTACATCTATATAATATAAAAATATTTTAATGATATACATAAATTATTTTATCCATATTTTTATTAAAGTCTTACCACTACTAACATCTTATTTCATCACCATTTATCATGTGCTGACCATTAATAGTTGCTGCAGCCACCATTAATCACTATTAATCACTATCTACTATTGATGATTATTATTTATCGTTAGTGATCATTGTCAGCTATTATTTATTGTTAACAATCATCATCGACCATCACTTACCACTAATGACTACTGCTCACTATCATCCATTATTAACCACCATATCTACCACCATTTATATCTAATATCTAGTAAATGTCGTTAGCGACCATTCACTATTAATTACTATTATCTACCACCCACTATCATTGACCACCATTTAGTATTAATAACAATTTTTTAGCAACTACCAAATATTGATAACCATCATCTACCATCATCCATCTTTAACAACCCCTATCAAACGCATCTATTGTCAATTATCATCAATAATTACCGTTAATCACTGTTATTAATCATTATTTAGCATCACCTATCACCTATTATTACCACCACTATCACAAATTTTTGGTAATCACTATGGACCGCCACTCAGTATCAATAATCACCATTGGTCATTATCCACCATTATTTATCATCTAATATTTAATAAGGGTGTTTTTCTTTGTAATTTAATAATATTTTTAAAAATATATAAAATAATAAAAATAAAATATTATAAATTTTCTAAAAATATTTTTATTGAACCAAATATGATAATATCATATTCTTAAAAAATTAAATTCCATGAATATTAAGATTCTTAAAAAAAAATTATTTCACAAGTTAAATATCACCGTAAAAAATAGTTAAATTTATGGTAAAGATATCATTTCTTATCTCTCAATCTACTATGTATTCCATATGAGAATTTAAAGTCATTCATACATCAATTGAATCATGAACCACCTAACTCAAGTTTTAAAATTTCTCCAAAGCGAAGGTATTCAAAATTGTTTCAAATGTCTATACCCAAATTTCATTTGACATATGAAGGAGAAAAACTAAGTCTAGAATAATAAAGGTAAATATTAGATTTATATAGCTCACCTTTATACATACACATAAACATCCTAAGAGTTATAATTGTGTTATAAGTTAAGTAATTTGAAAAAATAATAATAAAGATGTGGAAATAACATATGTCCATATCAAATAGATATAGTGCAACAGTAAGAATGGAGAAAGTGAGGATGATCTGAAGTAAGTGGGATGAGGTTAATCACAAAGATGTGCATTATATGCAAAACCATAGGAAGCACTAAATACGTTGCAAACCGTAAAATAAAGCAAACAAATCCTAAAGCTATACTTAAGATTCATAAAATCAATTTGTGTAAGGATATTTTAGAACAATTCTAATGAAAACTTCTTTGAAGAAAATTTATGATTTAGGTATATTATGATATTATGATTCAATTGATTTGAATTTTTTTCTGTAATTAAAAATGTATAAATTATTTTTTTTACCATAATACTTATTGAATATAAATTCTAGTAAGGAATACATGGTGAAAAGAGATAGAAAATAGTATTTTTACCATTAGTTTTAGGCATAAATTTTATGATTCCACTTTTTTTCAAATTTTAGGAATTCTAGTGTGAGATTTTAGAGTTTATATATTATTTTTATCACTTAACTAAATTTCATTTGAATAACGTGTATTTTATCCTAAATAAATAAACTAAAATACTTGAATCTCAATTTTATTTCACAATTTTGGAAGATTCAACTTTTTAAAAATTGAGTGTTTTTACCATTGTATTATCTTTTTTGAATTGAGATTTATGATGTTTGTTTTACTAATCCACTTTGAAATTTGGAAAAAGATAATCCAATGGCTCAAAACTCAATCTCCAAAGTTGTCAAACTCCTTGTAGAACCTTTTTTTTTAATTTTAATATAAAAGCAATCTTAAACACTTTATAAATTAAAATTTTTAATAGCTCTTAATTGAGTAGTAAGTTATTCATTTTAGGGTAATTTACATTTTACTTACATGTGATTTTACTTTTTTTAACTAATTTGCAAGTGATTTTAATTATTGAAATTAACACATTTGTCTTTTTAATTGTTAACATTTTTTCCATTTGAACTATTTTTTATCTAAAAATTAACAAAAGACACACATGAAACATACGTGCTCTTTGTTTCCCAAATTTGACCTAATATGACATGTATGTGAACAATGAATAGAAGCCATTAGCACCACCATTCTTGAGCAAATTGGTTAAATTTAGGAAAATAGAAAGGATATTTCATGTGTGTTAAGATTTCTTGTATGGTAAATTGATTTTGAGAATAAAAGTCAAATTTAGGGAAATAGAGAGTATGGCTATTTTATGCATGTGTTCCATTAAATTTAGGATGGAAAATAATTTAGATAAGTAATGTGTTAATGATTGAAATAATAAATAAGTGAATTTTAATATTTAATATCATATGTGAGTTAAGTAAAAAAAAAGATGAAATCACATGAGTAAATGTAATTTCCTTCATTCTACTATACAAATTTCAAATGATTATATGTTATTAATATTGTATTCACATGGATAGACATCATATTTTTTAAGGCAAAAGTGCACATAACCCCCTATGCTATACTTTATGTGCAAAATAACGCTTAATATTTGAAAATGTGCAATTAAAGGCTCAAACTATATATATTATACAAAAAGCCCTTTTCCATTATCTTTCCATCCAAATCCTTAATAGCTTTAAAATTTTTCTTATTTGAACTCTTCACAATTTCTTACTTTCTTGAGTTTCTTGTATTTTGACCATAACATCATTATAAATTGATAGCTTAGTTTTTGTCAAAAATCAGTATGACTTTTCAATCATTTGTATCAATGGACTTTTTAATCACTTATGTCAATGTCAAAAGGTTAAAGAATAAAATAATTAAATAATTACATTCAAAATTGGCTTTTCCATTTATGTTTGTTAATAAATATCATAAAAAGGAAGAAATGTGTCTCTAATACTTGTTGTAAAATAACCTTTGAACTTTAATAGATGCAAAAAAATGTTAAATTTATTATGGCCTTCACTTCATGAATTCTACGAATGGAATTTCTGAGGTTGAATCGCCTATTAAAAACCCTTCAATTCTATCTTCTCCTTTACTGTATCCTTTATTTTCTTTCAATGTGGTTTGGACATCCTAAAGTTGTAGTTTTACTTGTGAATTATTTCCATGTTATTTTTTGTTGTTAACTATGTTCATCAGGACTATACAATATGATGATCTATGGTTTATAGGTTTTGGAGTTATGGTAAGATAATGGATGGAGAAAAGAGTGCAAGATGCCCAAGAAAAGAGAAGAAAGGTGTGTTAAGGTAATGAGGACTTATTGATTCATGGATATAGATTCCTAGGATATTAACAAAAAAATATATATAATTTTGATCGAGATCACTTGAACTTAAATGTAATTACATTAATAATTAATTGGAAAAAAAAATCAGTGCCAATAGCATTATTCAATATTGAGTTAATCAATATCTATAAGAAAAAAAATATCATGCTATAAAATTCTTATTACTTGGATCTTGGTTATGATTATAATTATGAATCACAAAATGCAAAAATAAGAAAATTAGATGAAATACTTTGATCCATAATAAATTTGATAACTACAATAAATAAAATAAGATATAGAATTAGATAACACCTTAGTCTTCTCTTTTCTTACTCAAATAGTAATATAATATTTGTGAAATGATGGGAATTACATAAATTTATATTCATGAGTGAAGAAAGGGACTAAGAACCCTATTTATAACTTGCATGACTCAACCCATCAAAGAGTTTTGACTCTTTATTTTCCTCTAACATTTATGAATCTAATTAACTCAAGTAATTAAGTAGAGAACTTTTCATATGCAAAATCATCAAATGCATTTAAGGGCATATTAATTTTACATAATGTATATTTAATTTAAATAAATGACATTAATCTTCCATAATGGATATTTAAAACATTAAACATGCATAATGAATATTTAATGCATATTTAATTTAGATAACTGACATAACTAACATTAATCATGCATAATGAATATTTAATGTATATTTAATTTAGATAAATGACTTTGGTCAAATATCTAAATCTAATTTATGATGATATCTAAATTATTTTATAATACAGGCTATATTTTTTCATGTGGTCATGAAAAACACATTAAGTCTATTATAAAATCCATCATAAATCTAACATTCTCCCACTTAGCCAAATGAGCACATGAACTTAATAAACTGTAATGGATTCATAGAAATTATGGCCACTGTGAAACTGTAATGATCAATTACCCTTTTCTTAGACTTGTCACAAATATGGATCATAGCAGTTTTACACCTTTAAATGATATAATTCCAATTATGCATCACAATATTTGCACGCTTCTAAGAAAAGCTTAATAAGGAAAGATATGAGTAAATTCAAACCATCATGAACAAGTATCGAATGTTCATATTAATGGTCCACTTTAATTACAAAACATAAGAGTCATCCCTTTTTTCCATAATGTGCATATATACAAGGGAGACTAGTTGAAATGTGTAAATCATATTAATTACACAAAATTATTTCTATCAATCAATCCCATGGATAATACATGATCTTTATAAACCTTAGGCATCAATGCTTTAATCATGGGATCTGCAACCATCATTTTGGTACTAAGGTGTTAAATAGATACTTTCTTATTTTGTACCCTTTCATGAACAACAAGGTATTGCAACTCAATGTGTTTTGATTTACTTAAACACTTGTTGTTCTTAGAGAAGAAAACAGCAGCTGAATTGTCACAAAAATTGTAAGGGGCCTTGAAATAAAATCTATAATTTTTAATCCAACCATAAAATTATTTAACCAAACAGCTTGAGAAGTGGTTTCATGTCATGCCACAAATTCAGCTTCCATGGTTGAAGAAGCTGTCAGAGTTTACTTTACACTTTTCCAAGAAATGGCTCCCTTAGCTAACAAAAAGATATACCTATATGTGGATTTTAATGTGTCCACATAACTCATAAAATCTGAGTCACAATAACCGACCACCTCAAGTAAATCACAGTATTAATAAGTGAGCATATAATTTTTAGTACCTTGAATGTAATGTCACACCTTCTTTACTGCTTTCCAATGATCTATTCCAGGATTACTTTAATATCTTTCTAGCATTCTAACTGCATAGCTAAGATATGGATGAGTACACGTCTGAGCATATATTAAACTTCCAATAGCAGAGGCAAATATTAAACTTCCAAAATGACAAAGACAAGCTTACTCCTACTGACCTTCAGATATATACAATCATCAAGTTCATTAGCTTTAAATCTAAAGGTCATAATGGTATTATGAAATTTTAGATACATGAATCATAGTACCAAAATCTAACCGTCAAATATTAGAAGGAATGTCAATTGAATTGATTTCAAAATAAACATGGATAAAATAATTACTTTTCTTTTCAAACTAATTCTTACGTTTCAGACAATCCTTCTTCATGTGGCCTCTTTTAATACAAAAGAAGCATTTCATAGAACTTGTATTTGCACCATTATGTACAACAATCTCTTTTCCTTGAGTTGATGGTCAATTTGCACTTTTTTTACCTTTCTTGGATCTTTTACCATTATGATCCTATGATATTGTGTGAACTAATGGAATAGAATGCAATCTTTCTCTCTTTAATCTTTCCTCCTCTTAAACATACATGGTAATCAATTCATTTATGATCCATTCTTCCTTATGTGTGTTATAACTTATCTTAAATGGAAGAAATTGAGGAGAAAGAGAATTAAGAACAAATTGCACTAAAAAGGGTTCAAAAATGGTCATATCTATATATTTAAGTTGTTCAACCAAGTTTGTCATTTCCAGTATATGTTTATAAATACCAGACATCTCATCATATCTTTTAATAGTCAAATTACTCATGAACGTACCTGCTAATGCCTTATTAAAAGATTTGAATTATTTCTCTATAGACTCCAAGAATTCCTTAATGTTAAAGCAATCTGCTATGGACATACAAATATTCTTGGTAATCTTACTTTTCATAATCATTAGGCTCAAAAAATTAAATCTTTCCCAGCTACTATAGTTGGATTGTTGCTTAGAATAACTTACTTCAGTTGGTTTTCAGGTTCATTAATTCATAGGCATAAGTCCAAATTCAAGCATCCTAATGTAATCAATAATTGTTCTTTCTATTCTCCAAAATTAGATCCATTCAATTCAGGGATGTTTGACATATGTTCAGAAAGAGAATCTACTGAGATAGCTTATGCCATACTCATAATCAATTAGCAAACCATTATATGACAATTCAAGAGCAATCTTAGCGCATCACCATACATATCCTTTGGGATAAAATATGACATGCAATTGATTTACTCAAAAGTGATAAACTACATTTTCTTTTATAAATCTTTATATTTGAAATGTTAAACACCTTTAGGCATTAAACAATACAAAACTATAATGTGATTATAAAATAATTACACCTTTGGGCATAAAAATTTATAATCACATCTTTTAATATTTGTGTAACATTCCAACCATGGATATGTCTTGTTTCACTTTGGTGAAAACAAAAACACTATAAAGAACTTAACATATTACACAAATGAACATTAATATAATTATAATCATAAGCCACAACCTTACTCTGATACCACTTATAAGAAAAAAATAATATTATGTTAGAAAATTTTGTTACTTGGATCTTTACTATGATTATAATTATAAATAACAAAATGCAGAAGTAAGAAAATTAGATGAAATACCTTGAGCCATAATGAATTTGATAACTTGATGCATAAATAGGGCTCTTGGAAAGAATAATTGTTCTCAATGTGAAATGATAGGAGTCACACAAACTTGTATTCATGAGTGAAGAGAGAGACCAAGAGCCATTTATATATAGCTTTTATGACTCAACCCATTAAAGAGTCTTGACTCTTTACTTTCCTCTAATATTTATGAATCTAATTAACTCGAGTAATTAAGTAGAAGACTTTTCATGTGCAAAACCATCAAATGTATTTAAGGGTATATTAATTTTGCATAATGCATATTTAATTAAATAAATGACATTAATCTTTCATAGTGAATATTTAAGACATTAATTATGCACAATGAACATTTAATGCATATTTAATTTAGATAACTGATATAACTATCATTAATCATATATAATGAATATTTAATGTATATTTAATTTAGATAACTGACATAACTGCCATTAATCATGCATAATGCATATTTAATATATATTTAATTTAGATAAATGACTTTGATCAAATATCTAAATTTAATTTATGATGATATCTAAATTATTCAATAATATAGACTATATCCTTTCATATGGTCATGAAGGCCCTAAACTGAATGGTTCTAATTTTGGAGATTGGAAAGAATAATTATTGATTACGTTGGGATGCTTGGATTTGGACCTATGCCTATGAATTAGTGAACTTGAAAAGCCAATTGAAACAAGTTCTTTTTAGCAGCAATCCAAGTATAGCAGCTGGGAAAGATCTAATCGTTTGAGCCTAATGATTATGAAAAGTAAAATTACCAAGAATATTCGTATGTCCATGGCAGATTGCTCTAGTGCTAAAGAATTCTTGGAATCTATAGAGAAATAATTCAAATCTTCTGACAAGGCATTAGCAGGTACGCTCATGAGTAATTTGACTACTAAAAGATATGATGGGATGTCTGGTATTCGTGAACATATACTGGAAATAACAAACTTGGTTGAACAACTTAAATCTATAGATATGACCATTTCTGAACACTTTTTAGTGCAATTTGCCATGGAGATTAATATAATTATAATCATGTGTAATTCCCATCATTTTAGATTCACAAACCCTTTTTAGATTTATGATTGATTTTATGATAGACTTAATGTGACTTTCATGATCACATGAAAAGACATAGTCTGTATTATAGAATAATTTAGACATCATCATAAATTAGATTTAGCTATTTAGATAAAGTCATTTATCTAAATTAAATATACATTAAATATTCATTATGCAAAATTAATGTCATAGATTAAATATTCATTATACATGATTAATGTTAGTTAATATTTTATATTTATACTAAAAGATATAAAATATGACATGCAATTAATTCACTTAAAAGTGATAAACTTCATTTTCTTTTATAAATCTTTATATTTGAAATGTTAAACACCTTTGGCCATTAAACAATACAAAACTATAACGTGATTATAAAATAATTACACCTTTAGGCATGAAAATTTATAGTCACATCTTTCAGTATTTGTGTAACATTCCAACCATGGATATGTCTTGTTTCACTTTGGTGAAAACAAACCCACTATAAAGAACTTAACATATTACACAAATGAACATTAATATAATTATAATCATAAGCCACAACCTTGCTCTGATACCACATGTTAGAGAGAGAGAAAAAAATTCATGCTAAATTTTATTACTTGAATCTTGGCTATGATTATAATTACAAATAAAAATGCAGAAGTAAGAAAATTAGATGAAATACCTTGAGTTATGATGTATGTGATAGCTACAACAAATAAAACAAAATATAAAATTAGATAATACCTTAATCTTCTCTCTTCTTACTCAAATGTTACTATAATATTTGTGAAATCATGAAAGTCACACAAACTTGTATTCATGAGTGAAGAGAGGGACCAAGAGCCATTTATACATAGCTTTCATGACTCAACCTATCAAAAAGTCTTGACTCATTACTTTCCTCTAATATTTATGAATCCAATTAACTCGATAATTAAGTGGAAGACTTTTCATATGCAAAACCATCAAATGCATTTAAGGGCATATTAATTTTGCATAATGCATATTTAATTAAATAAATGACATTAATCTTTCATAATGAATATTTAGGATATTAATTATGCATAATGAATATTTAATGCATGTTTAATTTAAATAACTGACATAACTGCCATTAATCATGCATAATGAATATTTAATGTATATTTAATTTAGATAATTAACATAACTGTCATTAATCGTGCATAATGAATATTTAATGTATGACATTAATTATGCATAATGAATATTTAATATATATTTACTTTAGATAAATGACTTTGGTCAAATATTTAAATCTAATTTATGATGATATCTAAATTATTCAATAATATAGACTATGTCCTTTTATGTGGTCATGAAGGCCCTAAATTGAAACTTTAGATACCATTGATGGGAAGCTTATTTAAGTCCATATATGGATTTTCTTAATTTACATACTAAATGCTTATTGCCTATTTCCTCAAATCCTTCAGGTTGCTGTATATATATTTCTTCATCTAGATTCCCATTAAGAAAGCCGTTTTCACGTCCATTTGATGTAACTCAAGATCAAAATGAGCTACTAATACCATAAGAATCCTAAAAGAATCTTTCTTTAATACTGGAGAAAAGGTTTCATTATAATCTATTCCTTCTCTTTGAGTGAAACCTTTAGTAACAAGTTTGGCCTTATATCGAGCAATATTGCCTTTGGAATCCCTTTTGGTTTTGAAAACCCATTTACATTGAATTGGAATAACCCCATCAGTCAAATTGACCAATTCCTAGACTTGATTTTTCTGCATTGATGCCATTTCATCTTCCATGGCATCTAACCACTTATCAAATTCTTCACTTCTTATAGCTTGTGAAAACGATATTGGATCATCTTTAATTCCAATGTCAAAATTTTGTTCATGTAGGTACACAATATAATCATTTGGAATGGCTTCTTTCCTTGTCCTTTGAGAATGCCTTAATGATTCTGAATGAATTATATTTTCCCCATCATGTGTACTTTCTTTAACAGAATGTATAATGGGATTATTATTTTCCTTTATAGGTGATCTTTATAAACCTTAGGCGCCAATGCTTTAGTCATGGGATCTGCTAGCATCTTTTTGGTACTAAGGTGTTAAATAGATACTTTCTTATTCTGTACCCTTTCATGAACAACAAGGTATTGCAACTCAATGTATTTTAATTTACTTAAACATCTGTTGTTCTTAGAGAAGAAAACAAAAGTTGAATTGTCACAAAAATTGTAGGGGGCCTTGAAATAGAATCTATAATTTTTAATCAAGCTATAAAATTTTTCAACCAAATAGCTTGAGAAGTGACTTCATTTCATGCCACAAATTCAGCTTCCATGGTTGAAGAAGCTGTCAGAGTTTACTTTACACTTTTCCAAGAAATTGCTCCTTTAGCTAACAAAAAGATATACCTATATGTGGATTTTAACGTGTCCACACAACCCATAAAATATAAGCCACAATAACCGACCACCTCAAGTGAATCACAATATTAATAAGTGAGCATAAAATTTTTAGTACCTTGAATGTAATGTAACCCATTCTTTACTGCTTTCCAATGATCCATTCCAGGATTACTTTGATATCTTCCGAACATTCCAACTGCATAGCCCAGATATGGATGAGGGCACGTTTGAGCATACATTAAACTTCCAACAGCAGAGGCATATGGAATAAATTCCATTTCCTTTCGCTCAAGTTCATTTTATAAACTTTGACTTTGACTTAACTTATCACCTTTTACAATGAGAGCTGGAATTGGTGAACAATTTTGCATATTAAATCTTTTAAGAATTTTGTTAAAACAAGTCTTTTAAGATAAACTAAGTAATTTGTTAGACCTATCTTGATAAATTTCAATGCCAAGAACATAAGAAGCATTTTCCATATCCTTTATTTCAAAATTCTTAGAAAGAAAAAGTTTTAGTTTCATGTAACATAACATGATCCTTACTAGCAATTAGTATGTCATCCACATATAGAATGACGAAGATAAGCTTACTCCCACTGACCCTCAGATATATACGATCATCAAGTTCATTAGCTTTAAATCCAAAGGTCATAATAGTATTATGAAACTTTAGATACATGAATCATGGTACCAAAATCTAACCACCAAATATTAGAAGGAACGTCAATTGAATTGATTTCAAAACAAACATGGGTAAAATAATTACTTTTCTTTTCAAACCAATTCTTATGTTTTAGACAATCCTTCTTCATGTGGCCTCTTTTATTGCAAAAGAAGCATTTTATAGAACTTTTATTTGCACCATTATGTACAATAGCTTGCTTTCCTTGAGTTGGTGGTCGATTTGCACTCTTTTTACCTTTCTTGGATCTTTTACCGTTATGATCCTATGATACTATGTGAACCAATGGAACAGAATGCAATCATTCTCTCTTTAATATTTCCTCCTCTTGAACACACATGGCAATCAATTCATTTATAGTCCATTTTTCCTTATGTGTGTTATAAATTATCTGAAATGGACCAAATTCAGAAGGAAGAGAATTGAGAACAAATTGCATTAAAAAGGGTTCAAAAATGGTCATATCCATAGATTTAAGTTGTTCAGCCAAGTTTATCATTTCCAATATATGTTCACGAATACTAGACATCCCATCATATCTTTTAGTAGTCAAATTACTCATGAGCGTACCTGTTAATACCTTGTCAGAAGATTTGAATTGTTTCTTTATAGATTCCAAGAATTTTTTAGCGTTAGAGCAATCTGCCATGGATATATGAATATTCTTAGTAATCTTATTTTTCATAATCATTAGGCTCAAACGATTAGATCTTTCCCAACTGCTATAGTTGGATTGCTGCTCAGAAGAACTTATTTTAGTTAGCTTTTCAAGTTCACTAATTCGTAGGCATAGGTCCAAATCCAAGCATCCCAACGTAATCAGTAATTATTCTTTCTAATCTCCAAAATTAGAACCATTCAGTTTAGAGATGTTTGACATATGTCTAAAGAGAGAACCTACCAAGATAACTTGAGCCATAATCATAATTAATCAGCAAACCATTATATGACAATTCAAGAGCAATCTTAACGCATCATTATACATATCCTTTAGGATAAAAATATAACATGTGATTAATTTACTCAAAAGTGATAAACTTTATTTTCTTTTATAAATCTTTATTTTATGATGTTAAACACCTTTAGGCATTAAACAACACAAATTATAACATGATTATAAAATAATTACACCTTTGGGCATAAAAAATTTATTGTCACATCTTTTAGTATTTGTGTAATATTCCAACCATGGATATGTCTTGTTTCACTTTGGTGAAAATAAAACCACTATAAAGAACTTAACATATTACACAAATGAACATTAACATAATTATAATCATAAGCCATAACTTTGCTCTGATACCACTTGTAAGAAAAAAAAATATCATGCTATAAAATTCTTATTACTTGGATCTTGGCTATGATTATAATTATGAATCACAAAATGTGGAAGTAAGAAAATTAGATGAAATACCTTGATATATAATGAATTTGATAATTACAACAAATAAAATAAGATATAGAATTAGATAACACCTTAGTTTTCTCTCTTCTTACTCAAATAGTACTATAATATTTGTGAAATAATGAAAATTACACAAACTTGTATTCATGAGTGAAGAGAGGGACCAAGAGCCCTATTTATAGCTTTCATGACTCAACCCATAAAAAAGTCTTAGCTCTTTACTTTCCTCTAACATTTATGAATCCAATTAATTTAAGTAATTAAGTAGAAAAATTTTCATATGCAAAACCATCAAATGCATTTAAGAACATATTAATTTTGCATAATGTATATTTAATTTAAATAAATAACATTAATCTTTCATAATGGATATTTAAGGCATTAAACATGCATAATGAATATTTAATGTATATTTAATTTAGATAACTAACATAACTAATATTAATCATGCATAATGAATATTTAATGTATATTTAATTTAGATAAATGACTTTGGCCAAATATTTAAATATAATTTATGATGATGTCTAAATTATTCTATAATACAGACTATGTCTTTTCATGTAGTCATGAAGGTTACATTAAGTCTATCATAAAATCTATCATAAATCTAACAATACCAACACAAATTTCTAGTGTAGCTAACCAAAACGAAAGGTTACATACAAACCATTTTCTCTATGTGATTAACGAAAGAGATTTTGAGTTCATGAATCAGTCGAGAATAGAAACAACTATTTTTGCTTTTAAACCATTGAAGGGAACAAAGCTATCTTTATATATGTAGGGCAAAACAATAAAAAGAAAGGATTAGATCAATGAGTGAACTTTCAAATACTCTCTTATTTGTAATTACAAATTTGGAAAAAATTTAGGTGTTGTCAAGAATTTGGATGAGAAGATAATAGAAAGAGCCTTTATACGCAATATGTATAGTTTGAGTATTTAATTACACCTTTTTAATCATTAGGGAGTTTTTTGTATATGAAATATACTATAGCAAGTTCTAGCCTTTTTTAAACTTCTTCATTACTCATTGTGAATTAGTTTGATTGAATTTGATCTAATTTTTAATTGTAATTAATTATAGATAATTTTCTATCTTGAATTTTATTCCTACGTGAGTTAGGAAAGGTAATTACAATTCTCGCTGCACACCACCAAATAAGATTAATTGTAATCAATTAAAGAAAATCTTCTATCTTGAATTTTATTCCCAAGTAAGTTAGAATTGAAAGGTAATTACAATTGCAATTCTCCAGGTACACTAGGTACCATGTGAGACTAAAGTTGCACACATGTGACACTCCATTGGTAAATTGACAGAAGTTGTAGCATTGGACCTAATGTATATTAATATTAGAGGGACTAGAGTTAAATATTATTATTTAGGGCCAAAAGCTCGACTAAGGGGTATAAAAATATAATTAAGCCAATAGATATTATTCTTATAATGTAAATTAATTTTAACCAATGATAAAAATGAAAAAATACTATAAATACTGAAAATAGATTCTGAAACAAAATTCCAAATTTTTTATATCTATTAAATTTAACTTTATAAATTTTGTCTCACTATTTTGTAATTAATAATAGCCTTTAATTTTTATTAAAAATTCAATTTCAAATCTTATTTTTAATATATATAATATTACTCGATAAATTTTCTGGCAATAATATACGAATTCAATTACTCGGGATTGAATGATCTTTTGACAACGATTTTCCTGGACATCGGTCTGATAACCAGACCTTTGATAGTTAAACTACCCTTGTACCGGGTTCTCAATCAAAATATTTTCCCTTTGATGAAAAAATTGAAGACAGCTGTCAAACGTTCGAATTGGACTTGACCAAAGTTTGCATAAACTCCAGATAAAAATAGATCGAAACTTGGATGATTCAGTCTGCAAATTGGTTTGTGCGATCTATGAACTTCAGCTATATTCACAGACTGGACAAGGCCAAGTTCATGCAGATTTTGATCCGCGTAATTCAAACTACATAGACCCGCGATAAAAATTGACCAAAATTTGAGTGGTACGCAAACTGGTCCATGTGCGCAGTCTTAAGTCAATTTTGACGAGTATCATTTTATGCTCAACCTGAATGTTAACGGATGAGTCAGTACCTGCCCAAGGCCAATTTATATCCATAGAGATGTACAATTAGAACAAGTTTAACCTGAGCAGAGGATCTTTTATAAGAAGCAATGGGAATCAATCTTTCTTATTCTGTTGAGCTGCATCAAGGTACTGCTCAGCCAGTTTCTTCACTTTCTCACCTTCCTTTATGAGAAAATTGGCATTCTTTGCTTTGCCATGGTACTTCATAACCTTGTCGGTTGTTTTTGAGACAGCCCACCTGTACTGTTCAGCTGTAATTACACCACTCTTGCACAGTGGCCGGATATGTTCCTTGATGTAAGCTTCTACCTGCATAAAATCAAGGACTGTAATGTCAACGAGCGTGTTTACAGTAAACATACTAAACAAGCATATGTAAATGTGGGATGCCTCAGGGCTCAGGTGAACTCTAAAAAAATTAAGATGGAACATTCAATTTTTTAATATACCTTTTTAAATACATTAGCTACAGAGTCCGACTGCTTAGCAGCAGCATCAGATTTCCCTTTCTTCCTTTGAACAGTTTCATCACTGTGAGACTTTTTGGATGAATTGATGAGGGCAGATGGTTGGTTTGAGGCATGTTTTTTCATATTACAACTCTCATTATCCTCAGTCAAAATTTCCGTGTTGCTTTCTCCAAGTAATATTCTTGATTGACCTTCTGGAAATTTTTTTATAAGCGGTTCTTTGTCTGGGCCATATAACTCTTCAAATTCTGCATCAGACGGCTCAACAGCACCCTCACTAATAAGGGGCTCAGAAGGAACACAAGGCTTGCCAATCTCCAAATCAATTTTAAGGTCCCTGTGGCCTGTGTCACTGTGATAGTTCGATGAGCAGGAGGCATCATGCAGTGCTGCACTGTTTTCGGGCCTATTGCAGGACCCCAAATCTAAAGCAATATCTGATTTTTTCATGTTCACAGTGGAGAAAACAAGTTTCATTTTTGACTCACTTTCCTCCTGTGGACTCGAGAACTTTTCAGCACTTGCACCAATGTAGTCTTCATCTTCCAAATCATATTCAAAATCACCATAAATGTCCAGCTCTGGATGAGAATCCAGTTCTAATATATTTTCGGGTCCTGACAAATTATCTTCATCATGGCATCTTTCCCGCTTCTCCAGTGGACTACTAGGAGGTGAATCAGACAGAAGACCAGCATTTTTCAGGGCTACTTCAACTGCAGGGTCAGTTGAAAGATCATCACCAGTTTGTTCTGAACTATCGGCAAGGACTGCAGATGAGACTGGTGGATTTGTATCTGGGGCTCCATTGGATTTTCTATTATTTGAATGATGCATGAGCTCTTGTGAACAGAGATTCAGATATACTGGCTTGCTGTTTGATCTATCGGCAATCCCCTTTTCAATATTAATTGCATCAGCAACAGCTAATTCTGTATCTGCACTTCTGCGAATAACTGGCAGATTTATTTTCCTCAAGAGGTGTTCTGTCAAGCGATAAAGCTGTGTCTGTACAAGACAATAGAATAATGAATCTACAAGAGCATAAGTTTAAACAACAGAATCAGTAAGTTAAGCAACCAATGAATAACTTGTTTAATTGGAAACAGTCATGCTCCAATAAAGAATGCTACGATTTAATGATTGTTAAAAAATAATAATAATAATAATTATGGAGAGTTACAGCAAGAATGCCGTGCAAAGAATTTATTTTTACTATTAAATGGTATGGTAGAGCTTTGACATTTGAGGAAGTAGAAGGCACTAAATGTTTTTGTACTCCCACTGTCAGCAGACAGATAATTGTCATGAGGATCCATTGCAAGGAATAAGCACATAGTTTCTCATCCATACTTTCTCAGTGAATCAGTATCTATTGCAAAGGAGGGGAGAAAAGGCAGAGCATGCCTGTCTCACTACAATAGGAATTTTGTTGTGGCGACTGGATGCCAAAGCTGGTCTCATATCTGCTGGCAATTGAACCTAGTCAAAATAGAAGGAAGCAATAGCAGTCATAAACAATTTCTCACAGAAAGAAGTAGAATAAAATACAACTTCCTATAAAAAGAAGAAAATCACATTTTTTTACATACAAGTAAAGGAAAATTCCCTTTAACGATAGAATTGTCTCGATTTCCGTTTTCTGTTTTCATGCTTGCAGTAGCTGTCTTCCGCGCTAGAACCTCTAATGCCCATTTTCTCTTATCAGTCCTCATAGCCTCCAACTTAACCCCTAACTGCTTTGAGTTAACCTTGGAACCACCAGAACTAGAAAATGGTTTCCCTTCAGAGTGGCTGCTTACATGTACCTTACCAGAAGCTGAACTATGACCAACTGAGCCATGTACAATCTTCTTATCTACTTTATTTTCAGATTTAAGAACTCCAGCCTTTGAGGAAACATTTGTTCCTGCTGCTTTAATATTATTATTATCATCAAGGCATAAGTTTGTTCCCTTTCCTGATGGGATATATTTATCAGGCTCTGAGTTAGTGACAGTATTTAGTGCTGAGAGAGGCTTGACATCATCTTTACGGGGAAAAACAGACGTATCTGCCAAATACAACCTTGACAGAATATTATTGGGCTGACATTCAGAATTCTGTTCTGGTTCTTGACTCCTAGAACTCTTCCTCAGGAGATCAAGAACTGATTTCAGGGTTTCAATCTTTTCAGGCTTTGTGGTTCTCATGCACCGATATTTCCAAAATTCGATTTCACAATCCCTGTCCCATGCACGCTTTCTTCTTCCATTTGAAGTTGCAAAAATTTTTTTTGTTAAATGTTCACGCACTTTCCCTTTCTGCAACATTGACTTCTTTGCCTTCATAGCTAAGGGCGATGGCTTACTTACATGTTCACTTTTAGGTCCTGCTATGACAGCCCTGAATGCTGCAAGAAGATTAGGATCAAAATGGTTTTCCTCAAAATGTTTCCCAGATTTGTCACATACTGCTTCCCTAATTTCTTTCCTTAGATTTTGAACTACAAATGATGACTCTCCATCATCAGAAGTACGCTTCATGATCTTTTTTACCCTTAAACCTACCACATTTTCTTGATTTTTGAATAACTTATTAGAAGCATGATTGCCAGCAAGACCCTTGGAAAGTTTACAGGTTGTCCCCTTAACTATACTCATTATATCTGATGCAACATTCTCCTTTACTGGACAATATTTTAAACCATCATCCATGGAAACAGTTGCAGCAGTGAGGCCTTTTTTAGCATTTTCTGAAAATGGAACATCAGCTGAGTACTTGGGCCTAATCTGTGGACCTTTATCAACTTTAATTCTCTTGTGCAAAACTTCATCCACAACTTCAGGTTTGGTATCTTTTCCATCACTTTTCATATGAACTTGATCATTACTGAACATCAAAATTTGTAGAACAATTAAAACAAGAATTAGAGCACCTCATGCAATCAACAAAAATGAAGGACAAATTTATTTCAACAGGATATGCATGCAAAAGCAAATTAATGAGTAGGCATAAAAATAGAGAAACAGTGTTTTGCTATCTAATAAAAATGAGGAAGGTTTCAAAGTAACCTAATTACACCCATCATGAGCAGGCATAATTCATGCATTATAAGAATAGTGTTAAATAGTAATAAATGTGATTGATATGTATTAGTTAAACTATGCTGTAATTACTTAGCAATCAGAATAATTGAAGAAATGTTTAGGCATAATTCTAGAGATTTTATTCTCTAACATTAAAATGTATTGATTGTAATTTTACTATATAAAGAACCAAGGCTGAGATAATTTTCTCAAGCCATTCATTTCCAACAATTTCAAGTTGGTATCAAAGCCCTCACATTAAGGGACTCTGCTTCTACATTCTATTTTCATACTGAGCTTCACGCTCATTCTTTTTCTCTTATACTGAGCCACTAATCACAAACATATTCTGTTAGTAAACCCCCAATCAGAAAAGTTTATGTTAGAAGGAATAGAAGGGTAATAAAGGAATAACAGCAGCACATCATATGAAGATAAATAGAATTAGAGGCAGTAGTTAGGAGGAGAGGCAACAGAAACAGAAATAACAAACATTTCAGTTAGGAAGTTAGGACCAGAAACAGAATAATGGTGGGCCACTCTGTTAGGGCCCAACCGAATGTAAGAAAAGAGAGGCAAGCTCCCTTATAAATAGAGGGGAGCCAGAGAGAGGGGGAGAAGGAAAAATATAGAGAAGGGAAAGGGGAGAGGTCAGGTCTCTCGAAGAACCTGGGAATGTACATGTATACCCTGCCCAGTATCATTCTATGCTGGCAGGATCACAGTCTCTGCACTTAAAGATTCATTCTTTCTTCTTTCTTTCTCAAGCTCTACTGATTTTGAAGCTAACCCAACAAGTGGTATCAGAACTCCCACGATCTTGGGAGCAAAAGATAGAATCTTGAAGTTTCTTTCATGGTTCGATCAAAGATGGAGGCCAGATTGGAATCTCTGGAGAAGACCTTCGAAGAATGGAGGCGGCAAACGGCAGGAGAACAAGAATCGAGGGAGGCCAGAAGGGAATTGAGTGACGCCAGGCTAAAGAGGGTGGAGGAGCTGCTGGAGGCTCTCGTGACTCAATCAAACAGGGGACCTACTCCAGAGTCAGTCGCACATTCTGGTGGAGACAGAAATATCGATCCAGAAGAAGATGAAGCAGGAAGGAGAATAGGAGCCATGGGTGATGATAGATGGAGGAGGTTAGAGATTCCATTGTTTGCTGGGGAAGATGCGTATGGATGGGTGAACCGATTAGAAAGATATTTTCAGATCAGAAAAGTAAATGAAAAAGAAAGGCTGCAAGCAGTCTTGGTAGCCATGGAAGGCAAGGCCCTCAGTTGGTATCAATGGTGGGAAGCCAGCTCTCCAAGACCCACATGGGAGGGGTTCAAGACTGCTGTAATCAGGCGATTTCAACCAACCATGATGCAAAACCCCTATGAGCTACTACTCAGCCTTAAACAAACCAATACAGTAGAAGAATTCAAAGAGAAGTTTGAACTGTATGCAGGTCCATTAAGAGGAACAGAACCCGAGTACCTTAAGGGTATTTTCTTGAATGGGTTAAGAGAAGAAATTAAAACAGAGCTCAAGCTACACCCAGCAACCACATTGGCAGACATGATGAATGTAGCACAGATGATTGATGAAAAGAACCAAGCATTAATCCGAGGTGGACTAGTGAAGAGGGGTTATGACAAACCTGAATCTAAAGGATTCTTACCAACCAAGACAGTTTCCTATGAAAGAGGAAACAAAGAGCCTTCTCAGATAGGATCTACTGGAGGAGATAAAGTAACCTACTCTACCAGCTCTAACAATCGATCCACTGGAACAGCAAGAAGCAGGGTTGGTGGGTTTAAGTGCTTGACAGATGCAGAACTACAAGAAAAGATAAGAAAGGGGTTATGTTTCAGATGTGATGAAAAATATGGGCCAAAGCATGTATGCAAGAATAAGCAATACAGGGTGATGCTCATGGAGGAACAACCTGCAATGGAAGAAGTAGAAGGAACAGAAGAAAAAGAAGATCCAGAACAGCCAGAGGGTAATTACAAAGCCTTACAACTCTCCCTCTATTCAATGGCCGGTTTTACTTCAAAGAAGTCCTGGAAATTATGGGGTACAATCAAAGGGAAAAGAGTCATCATTTTAATTGATTGTGGAGCTTCTCACAATTTTATATCTAAGGAGTTGGTGCAGGAACTTCAACTAAAGGTGGAAAACACAGGCACTTATGCAGTGGAAGTAGGAGATGGACGCAAGGTGAATTGTCAAGGCAAATGCAAAGACCTCACTTTACAAGTACAAGATATGATAATCCAGCAAGAATTCTACCTATTCAATCTAAAAGGGGTTGATGTAGTATTAGGATTAGAATGGTTAGCTGGATTGGGGGAAATAAGGGCTGACTTTGGTAAATTGTTACTCAAGGTCAAGGTAGGTGAGGACATACAAGTAGCGAAAGGAGATCCCACATTGTCAAAAACCCAAGTCTCCTTCAAAGCATTAGAAAAAACATTGAAAAATGAGGGACAGGGGTTTCTGTTAGAATACAAGTTGTTAACCGATGCTGAAACAGAAGCACAACCCATCCCGACAGCAGTAGAAGCCGTTCTACATGATTTCAAAGAGGTATTTCAAGAACCCCAAGGTCTGCCACCTAACAGAACGCATGATCATGCCATACACTTGAAGGGAGGAGCCACTATCCCTAATATCAAACCTTATAGGTACCCTCACTACCAGAAATCTGAGATAGAAAAGCTGGTAAATGAAATGCTCAGGGCTGGAATTATTAGACCCAGCACTAGTCCCTATTCCAGTCCCATTATATTAGTCAGAAAAAAAGATGGTGGATGGAGATTTTGTGTGGATTACAGAGCTCTAAACAAGTGTACAGTCCCTGATAAATTTCCTATCCCAATCATAGATGAACTCCTGGATGAGCTGGGAGAAGCTACAATTTTTTCTAAAATAGATCTAAATGCGGGATACCACCAGATTCGTATGAGAGAAGGAGACATCGAAAAAACAGCATTTCGTACTCATGAGGGACACTATGAATTCCTGGTAATGCCCTTTGGTTTAACCAATGCACCCTCTACCTTTCAATCATTGATGAATGAAATTTTGAAACCATACTTGAGGAAGTTTGCGTTAGTATTTTTTGATGACATTCTAGTCTATAGTCCTAATGAGGAAGCTCATTTATCCCATTTAAAGTCTGTTCTGCAAACACTCAAGGAACATAGCTTGTTCATTAACAAAAAGAAGTGTGCATTCGGCCAACCTAGCTTGGAGTACTTAGGACATATTATTTCTGCAGAAGGAGTGGCTGCTGATCCTAAAAGATAGAAGCCATGTGGTTATGGCCCGTTCCAAAAAATATAAAAGGGTTAAGAGGATTTCTAGGAATCACAGGGTACTATAGGCGGTTTGTCAAAGATTATAGGAAAATTGCCAAACCCCTGACTCAGCTGTTGAAAAAAGACAACTTCTAGTGGAATAAGGAAGCACAGGAAGCCTTTGACAAGCTAAGAACAACTATGACAGCACTTCCAGTCTTAAATGTTCCAGATTTCTCCAAACCATTTGTGGTAGAGACTGACGCCTCTAGCAAAGGGATAGGTGCTGTACTACTACAAGAGAACAGGCCAGTTGCTTTCTTAAGCCAAGGACTATCGGATAAAGCTCAAACCAAGTCAGTTTATGAAAGGGAGCTGATGGCCATAGCGATAGCAGTCCAGAAATGGCGACATTACCTAATGGGAACACATTTTATCATACGCACTGACCAAAGAAGTCTGAAATACTTCAATGAACAACGCTTGTTGAGTGAGGAACACTTCAAATGGGCTTCTAAACTCCTTGGATTTGATTTTGAAATTCAATACAAACCAGGAAGAGACAACTCGGCAGCTGATGCACTCTCTAGAAGGATGACATTTAAAGCCATCACAGTCCTACAATGGCCAGAACTAGAGAGTTGGATAGAAGAAGTGCACAAGGATGAAAAACTCAGTAAAATCATTAAGGATTTGCTAATCAAAACTGATTCTCACCCTGGATATCAACTTCAAGGAAACAGATTGCTTTTCAAAGGGAAGCTAGTACTACCCAAAAATTCTCTCCACATTCCTACATTACTAGCAGAATTTCATAGCTCTCCTATGGGGGTCATTCAGGATTTTTCAGAACATACAAACGCCTAGCTGCAGTACTATATTGGGAAGGAATGAGGAAGGATATTCAGCAATACGTCTCCACCTGTGAGGTCTGCCAAAGAAACAAATATGAAACTTTGGCACCAGCTGGTTTATTACAACCCCTACCCATTCCACAACACAGCTGGACTGACATTTCAATGGATTTCATCACTGACTTACCTAAAGCAAAAGGAAAAGACACCATAATGGTAATAGTGGACAGATTCACTAAGTATGCACACTTTTTAGCCCTCAGCTATCCTTTTACAGCTAAGGATGTTGCCTCTATCTTCTTGAAAGAGATAGTCAAACTCCATGGGTTTCCTACATCCATTGTCTCTGATAGAGATCAACTCTTTCTCAGCAAATTCTGGAAAGAATTGTTCCGCTTGGCAGACACTCAACTCAAGTTTAGTACAGCATACCACCCCCAAACAGACGGCCAAACAGAGGTGGTCAATCGCTGTCTAGAGACATATCTACGTTGCTTGACAGGCACAAAGCCTAAACAGTGGGCTGACTGGCTAAGTTGGGCAGAATTTTGGTTTAATACCAACTACAACAGCTCAACCAAAATGACTCCCTTCAAAGCCCTATATGGTCGAGATCCTCCTACACTGCTGAAAGGAACCACTGTCCCCTCCTCAGTTGAAGAAGTTAACCGGCTATTTGCTGAAAGAGACAATACTATAGCAGAACTCAAAGCTAATCTACTCAAAGCTCAAGACCGCATGCGCGCCCAAGTCAATCAACATCGTAGGGAAGTCGAATTCCAAGTAGGGGACTGGGTTTATCTCAAACTACAACCCTATCGCCTTAAATCATTAGCTAAGCGCCCAAATGAGAAGCTTAGTCCAAGGTTTTATGGCCCCTTTCAAGTCCTACACCGCATTGGAAAAGTCGCCTATCATCTACAACTCCCAGCAACCAGCCAAATACATTCGGTCTTTCATATATCACTGCTAAAGAAGGCCCTACCACCTCAAACGACACCTCAACCTTTACCTCTTATGCTCTCAGATGAAGGGGAATTACAAGTCCTACCAGAACAGATTCTACAAACACGGGAGGGACCTCATGGAGAGCTCGAAGTTCTCATCAAGTGGCTCAACTCACCGGAGTGCGATAACAGCTGGGAATCTGCTGCCACCATCCAGGACACATTTCCAGACTTCCACCTTGAGGACAAGGTGGAACTTTTGGGGGGGAGTATTGTTAGTAAACCCCCAATCAGAAAAGTTTATGTTAGAAGGAATAGAAGGGTAATAAAGGAATAACAGCAGCATATCATATGAAGATAAATAGAATTAGAGGCAGTAGTTAGGAGGAGAGGCAACAGAAACAGAAATAACAAACATTTCAATTAGGAAGTGAGGACCAGAAACAGAATAACGGTGGGCCACTCTGTTAGGGCCCAACCGAATGTAAGAAAAGGGAGGCAAGCTCCCTTATAAATAGAGGAGAGCCAGAGAGAGGGGGAATAAGGAAAAATATAGAGAAGGGAAAGATGAGAGGTAAGGTCTCTCGAAGAACCTGGGAATGTACATGTATACCCTGCCCAGTATCATTCTATGCTGGCAGGATCATAGTCTCTGCACTTAAAGATTCATTCTTTCTTCTTTCTTTCTCAAGCTCTACTGATTTTGAAGCTAACCCAACATATTCCCAGCACTTCAAACCACTAGAATATTTTTCCTTCCCTTTTAACAAAGACCCATCCTCCAGACCACCAAAATTTTCCCTGCACAGAAACTTTTTTTGATCCGAACAAAATCACCACAACGCACAGATCTAATTACTTCGATTCATGGAGCAGCACTTCAATTTTTCCAAAACCACCACCAAAATCAATGTCATCGGCGAATTTCCGGCCACCTTCGCTAGCGCATGTCTTCATCGCGCCAACTTCAAACGCACGTGGTTCCCACGCGCCACTGTCCCAGATGCACGTACGGTACACGCGCCCCCACAAGCTTATCGCGGCCTCTTCCTGACTCCATCTGTGTTCTTGTTTTTCTCAACCTAATCACCATATTCCCTTTCTTTGTCAATTACCAGCCGTTAAAAAAAAATTTATAACAAAACTGAACTTAACTAAACCAGAAAACACCCTTTCTCTACCCCTACCTTTCTTAACCAGTGACTTCCTTTTTCCTTTTTACCCTCCATTATGTCTACATCTAAATTCCATAATTTTGGCAGTATCTTTTCCTTTGCATTTTCTAGTACTCCGACAATTACTTCTGCAAAATTGAATGGCTCCAACTATTCCTCATGGAGTGCTTCTGTTTTATTATGGTTTAAACAACAAGGTTATTCTGAATACTTGACTAGAAAAATTGAAAATGTTCCTGCTGATAAACAACGTGAGTGGAGCATGATTGATGTACAATTATGTGCAATACTGTGGCAATCTATTGATCCTAGCTTGCTACCTATTTTTCAACCATATGACACTTGTCACGCCTTTTGCGAGCAAGCTAAGAATCTCTACTCCAATGATATTCAACAATTATATGAAGTTGGGCCAGATTGAAGGATTTAAAACAAGAATCAGATTTATTCTCTTATGTTACTATTGCCAAAACAACAATAGCCCAATACAAGAAACTTTTGCCTGTCACTGCTGATATTAAAGAGCAGGAGAAACAAGAAGATAAGTTTCTTATGGTTTTTATTCTTGCTGGTTTAAACGCTAACCTTGACACCTTCCGTCAACAGACATTGGGCAGTGCAGAGGTTCCTACAACAGAAGTGTTAATCAACCATCTATTACAATTACCCCCTTCGACCACTCCTCATAATATTGAAAACTCTACATTGGTAACACATGCTAGTAATCATGGAAAGGAGAGAGGTGGTGGATGCAACAATCGAGGAGGACGTAATGGTGGTGATCGGGGCAATCGACCTCAATGTACTTATTGTCATAAGCTAGGACATACCCGAGACAGATGCTTTGCTTTACATGGTCGACCTCCTCAATTCGCCAATGTGGTTCAATCTGGTTCTACCAATGTAATTCAATCTGGTTCTGAATCAACTGATCGATCTTCTCTCCTTTCTAATCCAGAATATCAAGACTTCTTGAAAGAACAATTTGTTCAATACAAAGCATCTAAAAAAGAACAGACGCATTCTGCATCCCTTGTAGACACAGGTAATTCTATTGGTTGCTTATCTCATTCCGCATCTCATGATCGTTGGATTCTTGACTCAGGAGCTTCTAATCATATATCTGGTAATCAGTTTCTTTTTACCCATCTTGATTGCACTGCTAAATCGCTTCCTTCGATTACATTAACTAATGATTCTAAAACATCCGCTCATGGTATTGGTCAAGCTAAACTTCTTTCTTCACTAAATTTATAATCTATTCTTTACATTCCCAATTCTCCCTTTAACTTAATTTCTATTAGTCAACTTACCCGAACTCTTAATTGTTCTATAACATTCTTTTCTAATTCTTTCTTGATACAGGATCGGGGTACAAGGAAGACGATTGGTACCAGACGTGAGTCAAGAGGCCTATACTACATTTAACCAACATCATCAATTACTTGTATTGCTGCAGAGTCTCCAAAATTAATTCACTGTCATTTGGGTCATCCGAGTCTTTCAAAATTACAAAAAATGGTTCCAACTCTTTCAAAATTGAAGTATTTAGATTGTGAGTCATGCCAACTCGGTAAATATGTTCGTAGTTCTTTCTCTATTAAAACTACTAGTCGAGCTAAGTCTTTGTTTTTTTTAATTCATTCTAATATGTGGGGTCCTAGTCGTGTCAATACTACTTTGGGTTTTCGGTATTTTGTAACCTTTATTGACGATTATTCTCAATGTACTTGGTTATATTTGATGAAAGATTGTTCTGAATTATTTTCAATTTTTAAATCTTATGTTTTTGAGATTCGTACCCAATTTGGAATACCTATACAAATATTTTGTAGTGATAATGCTCGTGAATATTTTTCTGCATCTTTTACTTCTTTCATGTTATCACAAGGCATTATTCATCAATCAACATGTCCTCACACCCCACAACAAAATGGAATTGCTGAAAGAAAAAATCATCAGTTAGTTAAAACTGCACAAACTCTATTATTACATGCTAATATTCCGTTTCATTTTTGGGGTGATGCTATCTTAACAGCTTGTTATTTAATTAATCGCATGCCTTCATCTGTTTTAGAAAATATAATTCCTTATTCTTTAGTGTACCCTAATGAATCTTTGTATAAGCTTTCTCCTCTTGTTTTTAGGTCCACTTGTTTTATTCATGATCTTACTCTAGGAAAAGATAAATTATAAGCTCGTTCAATAAAATGTATTTTTGTGGGCTACTCAAGACTAGAAAAAGGGTACAGGTGTTATTTTTCAAATTTAAAGAAATATTTTATATCTGCTAATGTTACATTTTTCGAAACTTCTTATTTCTTTTTTTCTTTTGGAGAATCTATTTCCATATCTGAGGTTTTGCCACTACTAGTCCTTAATTCAATCCCTTCAAACTCACCACAAGATCGGCCTCTTATCACTTATCAACGACATCCTCGTCCAAATGCACCTCAAGTAATTGATGATGATAATCCACCTATTGACTCACTATCCGGTTCCGTGAAATCTCCTATCTCAGATCCCCCCGACAATCTTCCTATTGCCCTGCGTAAAGGTACTCATTCCACTCGTAACCCTTATCCTATTTATAATTTTTTGAGCTATCATCGTTTATCTGCCCCCCATTCTGCTTTTGTTTCTACCTTGTCCTCAGTTTCTATTCCTAAAACTATACAGGAAGCTCTCTCTCACCCAGGATGGCGCCAAACGATGCTTGATGAGATGGCAGCATTAGAAGTTAGTGGCACATGGGATCTGGTTCCTTTACCATTTAATAAATCTACTGTTGGATGTCGTTGAGTATATACTATCAAGGTTGGCTCTGATGTAAAAATAGACCGGTTAAAAGCTCAATTGGTTGCCAAAGGATATACTCATATTTTTTCCCTAGACTATGGTGATACCTTTTCTCCTGTTACCAAAATTACATCAGTTCATTTGTTTTTATCTCTTGTAGCCATTAATCATTGGTCTTTACATCAACTGGATATCAAAAATGCCTTTTTACATGGGGACCTCGAAGAAGAAGTCTATATGGAGCAACCTCCGGAGTTTATTACTCAGGGGGAGCCTAGTGTTGTTTGTCATCTGAAAAAATCTTTATATGGTCTTAAACAGTCCCCTCAAGCTTGGTTTGGGAGGTTTGCTGAAGTTATTCAAGATTTTGGCATGTGTCAAAGTGAAGCAGATCATTTTGTCTTTTATCATCATTCATCTACCTTTCAATCTATATATCTCATTGTTTACATTGATGATATAGTTATTACAGGAAGTGATCAGGTTGGTATTGATCAACTTAAGCAGCATATTTTCCATCATTTTCAAACAAAAGACTTAGGAAAATTTCGGTATTTTCTTGGTATTGAAGTAGCTCAATCCCGTTGTGGCATTTCTATCTCTCAACGCAAATATGCTCTTGATGTTTTAGATAAGACAGGATTAATAAACTCTAAACCTGTAGATACTCCTATAAATCCAAATATTAAACTATTACCTAATCAAGGTAAACCGTTCTCAGATCCAAGATGATATCACAAGCTTGTTGGAAAACTGAATTACCTCACAATCACTCGACCAAATATTTTATTTGTAGTGAGTGTTGTAAATCAGTTCCTTAATTCACCATGTGATATTTATTGGGATGCAGTTGTTCGAATTCTTCGCTATGTAAAAGGAAATCCAGGCAAAGGTTTGTTGTATGAGAATAAAGGGTACACACGAATTCTTGGTTACTCAGATGTTGTGAAGACAGGTTCTCCAAATGATCGTCGCTCTACTTCAGGCTATTGTGTTCTTTTTGGAGGAAATTTAATTTCTTGGAAAAGCAAGAAGCAAAGTGTAGTAGTAAGATCAAGTGCAAAAGCAGAGTATCGAACTATGGCATTAGCTACTTGTGAACTCATATAGTTAAAACAATTGTTACAAGAGTTAAAACTTTATACACCTGGTCCTATGGAGCTTGTATGTGACAATCAAGCAGCATTGCATATTGCGTCTAATCCTATCTTTCATGAAAGAACCAAATATATTGAAATTGACTACCACTTCATAAGAGAGAAAATTGTTGTAAAGGAAATTATCACAGTTTTTATAAACTCCAATGACCAATTAGCTGATATGCTCACAAAGTCCCTACGAGACCCAAGAATAAGCTACATATGTGACAAGCTTGGTGCATATGATATATATGCTCTAGTTCGAGGGGGAGTGTTAAATAGTAATAAATGTGATTGATATGTATTAGTTGACTATACTGTAATTACTTAGTAATCAGAGTAAATGAGGAAATGTTTAGGCATAATTCTAGGGATTTTATTCTCTAGCATTAAAATGTATTGATTGTAATTTTACTATATAAAGAACCAAGACTGAGATAATTTTCTCAAGCCATTCATTTCCAACAATTTCAAGTAATAGAAAAAGTTGAGGCACCAATTAAAGAGATTAAAATGGAAAATTAGAACGACTTGATACAGTACAGCAGAAATGGATTAAGAGCATCAATTATTTCCAATTCAATCAAGTCACATGAAAAATTACCTTCCATGAACATGCTTTCTCTTTGCACCAGTCGTACTGGCATTTTCACCATCAACATCGGGTTCAATTTCATCTCCTGAAACAATTTATTGATAAGGCAGTTTATGATGAAAAGTTTGTCCATTATTGCATCTCAACAATCTAAGAGTGACCTAAGAGAAAGAAATCCAAGGGAAAAGGCACCCCTAGAAATAGTTCTGTACCTTTTGACAAAGTTTCTTCAGCTTTAAACTGCTTGATGTCTGCTGCTTGATCTTTTATTTCATTTTTCTCCATGTCAGCAACTGGAAGCACATTAAAGATTGAGACAATCAGGCTAACTTACAATTGCAGACACAAAAGATCATTTTGCTTAGATTTTTAAGTCACTCAAAGAAAAAATAACCAAATCATTACCAGATAAAAAAGAACAGACTGACAAACCAAGATGAAGACCCATGTCAGATTCATTTCCAGATGGACTGGTTCTGACATACGATTCATTACTCAATTTGATTCCCTCAAAGCTACTAGATTCACTCCCTGCTTGATGTGCACTTATCTTTGAATCATTATGCACCAAGGAGGTAGAAGGTAGGCTACATTGTATATTATGTGACAAGGACAGCTCCAGTTCCCTTTCTTCCATTATTGGTGAAAGAGTTGTCTTCTCTGTCTTGCTTTGATGAATATTTGTATCAGACACAGAAACACATGATTCAGTCACTAAGCCCTTCTCACCTTCAATGGGTGACAGACCTTTCTCACTTGATGCATGAATCCATTGATTTCCTTCAACCATTGAGACAACAACAGCAGTTTCTCCAGTATCAGCAACGGATACAGACACTTTCCCTGAGAGAGAATCCTTAGCCTGACATTCACTATTAGCATTCTCTGAGTCATTTTCCATGTTCACCTTCTCTACCAAATTGCTACCAGTTCTTTTATGCACTTCATCATTTACACATCTACAACAAAACCTAAAATTAGAATATTTAAAATAGACATATCATACTTTCAGAAGACATTGTAATAATTTAGATGTCTAAGTTCCAACCAAAAGGTGTAATCAGCATTGATTGGAAACAAGCTTCACAACATTTCTAGCAGGACAATTCACACCTAAAAAAATTGCAAAACTCAGATTGTAGCAATTGAAAACTGTTAGTAGATAAGTAACATTATGTCCCACATCGCTTATATCTTACAATATGTACTTTATATTATATATTATATATAGTGACTGCCTAACTCGATTGAAGATATGACATTATAAATTCCTCTCTAATTAACATGGTATCTAGAGTCATATAGGTATCCTTCTTCCACCTTGACCAACAAAAAACAAAAAAAGATAAGAAAACTATCTCTCTTTCGCTCTCTCTCTTCTTCTCCCTTTCTTTTTTTATTATTTTTTTATGCATGACTAAGGTTACAATGAGGCTGGCAGCAATTTAAGCCATATATTGGTAGAAGCCCAGACCTCAGAGATACTATTTGGTGGCGGTGTATGACGGTGGAGGAAAGCAGCAGTGCTGTTTTGTGCTGTTGAAGCAGTTCTGGTCACCGAAAGGAGGACCTGGATACACTGGATGACAGATCGCAACAAAGCAATCTGGAAGAAGCGATGCGTGACATTACACGCACGGGTGTACAGCAGCAGATAAGGCCCACACACACAGGAGAGTGTAGCGCATGATGGTGCATGGCAGTACGGACAGTAGTGATCTTTGGCCAGATACTGTTTCGGAGGTCATTGAATCATCTTGTAAGATTAGTTTTGCAATTCGATGACTCTGGTAGTGTGTTTTTATTTTTCAGGTAATTCTTTGGTTTGTAATTTGCTGTTTGGAAAAGTTTATTCATTATGGATGAGAGTTCTAGTATGACCAACAAGCTTAAGACTCCTAAAAGTCTAAAAAAAAAAATCAAAAAGAGAACTCAAGCCCATTTTTTCAAAATTACTTCCAGTTGGTAAAAAAATAATTGGGCGGAAGTTAGATGTCGAAAGAAGACAATATGTTACTTGGAAAAGGGCAGTTGAATACTATTTTGATGAAATTCGTATATTAAATCATCTCACTCAAAAACCCCCCATAGATGATCCAAATCATTAGTGGGTTATAGAGGATCATCAATTATTCAAGTTGGTGTACAACACTTTAGCTAGTGAAGTTAAAGTTAATATTGCTCATTGTCGTACTATTAAAGAGTTGTAGGAGCCTATTCAATCTTTATATTCGAAAAAGGATGATCTAAACTAAATATATGATTTGACTATATCCTTGTTTTAGTCAAATAAAAGAGGTAAGACCAATACTTAAATTTATACTAAATTCAATCACATTTATGAACAGTGAAGTTCCCTTCTACTTAATACTAATGACGTTAATGAAATGCATTCTCAGTAAGAACAATTAGCAGCTTTGTGTTAGCTAATGTGTTTACCTCCTAAGGTTAGCATAGCACATCAACATGTTTTGTCCAATTCTGAGCCACTTACCTGAAAAACAGCTTATTATTTAGTTCAGAGAGCATCCAAGGATACTTCTTTCTTTTCTCCATCTTTAAATGTGAATTAGTCAACTATATTAGTTGGCTCAGGCACTCAACAAGGCCGCGCTAATTCTAAAGGTGATAGGGGAAGAGGAAGAGGGTAGGGTAACTTTAGTGAAGGAGCAAGAGCAAGAAATTCAATTTTGATCTACTATTACTATCAAGAACAAGGACACATCAATAAATTCTGCCCAAAATTGGTGGGAAAGAATACACAACAATCCAAATTTGCACATATGACATAGGAATCTAGAAAATAATGGTAAATTACTACTTAATAGTAAATATGCTAAGTATTTGCAATTGAAGGTCTCTTTACCTACCCAACTCATGGCCATAATAGTTTAAACAAGTAATCCTATTGCTTGTCTCTCCAATTTTAATTCTAGATGGATCATTGATTCTGGGGCCACTAATCATATAATAGGTCAAACAAACATCTTGTCTTCCTTTAATATTTCTCTTCCTTCTCATATTACCTTAACTAATGGTCTACTACTTTAGTTGTTAAAAGTGGTATGGTTAATATTACTTCTAATATTTCTTTATCCAATGTTTTATATCTCTCAAATTTTTCATTTAATTTACTTTCAGTCAATCAAATTACACGTGCTTATAACTATAGTGTTTACTTCTTTCCTGATTATTGTGTGTTTTAGAATCTATTATTGAAGAAGATTTTTAGTAAAGGATATGAATCCAAGGGATTGTATATGCTGAATGAAAAAGTTATTCAATCAATTGCTACTGCTACCCCTACTCTAAATTAATTGCATTATCGCCTTGATCATCCCTCATTGATATCTTTACGAAAGTTATGTCCAAACTTAGAATCTATTTCATATTTAAATTGAGTCTTGTCAATTTGTTGAGCAACACCGTCAATCCTATGTCCCTAAAGTTAATAAGCAAGTTTGATCCCTATTTGAATTAATGCATTCAGATATTTGAGGACCTCACCCAATTATTTCAAAATCTAGTTTTCGTTATTTTTTATTTTTTATGGATAATTATTCACAAATGACTTAGTTCTATTTAATGAAAAATCATTCAAAGTTATTAAATATTTTTTGTATTTTTCATGCTTAAGTTATAAATCAATTTCACACAACTATTCATAATTTTCGAAGTAATAATGCTAAAGAGTATTTCTTTGCATAATTTTCAACTTATTTATCACAATATAATATAATTCATCAGTTTTTATGCGTCATTACTCCACAACAAAATGGAGTAAGTAAATGGGGAAATCGACATTTAATGGAAGTTTTCCATGCCTGAAGATCCATAAAGTTTTTGGGCAGATACAGTTTCTACAACCTATTTTCTGATAAATCACATGCCTTCTTCAATTCTTGATTGTCAAGTACCCTTTTCTACTTTGTTTCCCTCTAAGTCCTTATTTTCTATTCCCCCACGTATTTTTGGTTGCACGTTTCATTCATGATAATCGTCCTTAGGTATCCAAATTGAATCCTCGGTCTTTGAAGTATGTTTTTCCTAGATATTCTCATACTCAAAAAGGGTATAAGTATTTTTTTGAGTTAAATCATTATCTTGTATCCTTTGATATTACATTTTTTGAACTTACCCCATTTTCTAGGCCTTCTCCATCTTCCTCCACCTTGCCAAATTAAAAAAAAATATTAATAAATACTTCCCCGTCCCTTCTCATTCACAAGATTCACAAGTTCCTCCAGAACAGAGTTGGATTTGACCTCCCATTAAAAATGTTTACTCTCATGGAGTAGGTACCAGTAGCAACTTCTCCACTAGACAAGACACAAACATCCTATCCAAACTCCATTTCAAACAATTTGCCAACTTCATCTCCTTTAGCAGCTCCTTTCTTATTAGATCTTCCCCCTATATCTTTTGATTTGGACCTACCTATTGCTCACCGAAAAGGTACTCGTACTTCTAAGAAAAAAAATAACTTTAGCCATCCTTATTCCATTTCCACCTATATGTCCTATTCTTCTTTACCAACTTCTTCCCAGTCATTTACTGCTTTCTTAGATACTATTATTATTCCTAAATCATATTCCGAAACTCTTTCTTATAATGGGTGGTGTGCTGCTATTGAGGAAAAAATAACAGCTCTTGAAATAAATCAGACCTGGGATCTTATGTCTTTACTTAATGGTAAACAATCCATTGGTTGCAAATGAATGTTTGTTGTGAAAGTAAATCCAGATGATTCTCTTGCTAGTTTGAAAGTACGTTTAATAGCTAAAGAGTATCCTCAAACTTATAATGTTGATTACTCAAAGACCTTCTCCCTCATGAAAAAAATTACTTCAATTTGTTTGCTTATCTTTCTTATTACTACTAATAATTGATCTTTTCACAATTGCATGTTAAAAATGCTTTCTTAGATGGAGATTCATATGAAGAAGTATATATGGAGCAACCATTTGGATTTGTTGCTCAGAAGGTGTGGGAAGGTACTACACTTAAAGAAATCATTATATGAATTGAAATAATTTCCTCAAGCTTGGTTTGGAAGGTTTAGTGATATAGTAACAAAATTCGAAATGAAGAAAAATGATCACAATCACTCTATACTCTACAAACAGTCTGATTCAAAATATATTTTTCTGATTATGTATGTTAATAATATTGTGATTACGGGGAGTGACAAATTAGGTATTTCACAATTAAAAACTTTTCTTCAAGCTAAATTTCAGACTAAAGATTTAGGAACACTATAGTATTTCTTAGGTATTGAAATTGCTCGAGAAAAAAAAAGGAATTTTCTTGTCTTAAAAAAAAAAAATACGTGCTTGACTTCTTAAATGAAACAAAGATAATTAGTACTAAACCATACAAAATTCTTATGAATACAAATGTTAAGTCTAACCCAGAACATTGAGAGTTACTTGAAGATCCCAAGCAATACAAGAAATTGATAGGAAAATTGAACTACCTTGTTATAACTAAGTCTAACATTACCTTTCCAATAAATATAATTAGTCAGTTTATGAACTCTCCAAGAATCTTTTCACTGGGATGCTCTCACACACATTCTAGAGCATTTGAAGAAAGTGCTTAGTTAAGGGGTCTTTTATAAAAATTATGGTCATTGTAGAGTAGAAACTTTTTCTGATACAATCTAAGCAGGATGTCATACAAATAGAAGATCTCCTTTTCGATATTGTATATTAATTGGAGGAAACCTTATATCAAAAGCAAGAAACAAACGATTGTATCCCTCTCTAGCGGAGAGTCTAAATACCGAACTATGACTTATGTTACGTTTGAACTTGCACGGGTTACTTACCTTTTTCAATAACTTGGCATTAAAACTCATGAGATTATGCAATTGTGGTGTAACAATCAAGCCACTACTCATATTGCTTCAAACTCTGTTTTTTATGGACAAACTAAGCATTTAGAGGTTAACTGTTTCTGTTTTTTTTGGACGAACTAAGCATTTAGAGGTTAACTGTTATTTTGTTAGGTTGAAGTTATAAAAGGGGGTTATTAGTATTAGACAAATTAGAATTGGAGGATAATTAGCAGATTTATTTACTATAATTCTTCCACGAAAATAGGTTGATGAAATTTGCAACAAATTGAGCACGATTAATATCTATAGCCCAACTTGAAGGGAAGTGTTAGTAGATAAGTAATATTATGTTCCCACATCGCTTATATTTTATAGTATATACTCTGTATTATGTTATATATAGTGACTATCAAACTCAATTGAGGATATGCCATTACAAATTCCCCTTTAATCAACAAAAACCAGCATATCTCAAATAGTAACTCATGTAGATTATCAATTACCTAACATCATGCATAAAAGGTCCCTATCTAGATGCCAGAAGTTATCAAGCTCTTTACTTCCTATTTTTGATATATAAGTCTGTAGCCAGTATGCATGATAATACAGATACAAATGCCTAACACAATTACCAAAAACTTCAATTTACCTTGGGCATAACCATCTAATGTCAGAGGTACCTTCAGGATCAAATCCCACACAAAAAGCATGGTACCTGTCACAATGCAATTCAACAAAACAATGAAGGGATAATTCTAAAGATCTGTTTAAGGCATTATTCATAAGGCAATTTCCACACACCCCTTCCCAAAATTGGAAAAAGAATCTTCTCCACAAAGATTTTGTACTTTTATAGTATATTGCTATTGTGTCACTTACAATCACGAACTACCATGTATATAGAAGGGTTGGTCATAAATCATTACACCTTAGTACAGTCTCCATATGCACACAAAACTTACGAAAAAGAGGAAGTCCACAGGATTTTGTGAGAGCAAGTATATGCCTGACTGTACTTCTTGACTCCCACCAATATTCTGATATCCATATCTTAAAATATTAACGTAACAACATATTTCAAAATCTCATGTTTGGAACTCAGAAACACAGATAATTTCTGTCAAACAGCTTCTGCAGAAGAATCCAAAGTCCTAAAAAAATCATTACAATCATGGTGGTAGCCATAGCCAATCCAGCATCTATGATGTAATCAATTGATATAAGCTTACCATATATCACATGAATCACAAGCAATTGACGTATCAAGACTGGAATCTGCTTCAATTTTTGCTGGCACACTTCGAATTTTGCAGTCAGTACCATCCAAGCAAACAACTGCCTACAAAATTATTGAGTACAAAAGAATCAGTGTAAGACATGACTTATGAAAAGACGAATAGTAACGAAAAATAGCTTCAGAAACCAAACAAAAGAATAAAAAACCTCTAAATAAACAAACAAATAGCATAAAGGCAATTACATTTTCATCAATATAGTACGAGGGGAAAGACAGAGTGTTATTCTTCCCTTCAATGAACCAGTCATCATCTCTGCATTATCAAGTACATGTAAAAGATCATCAGAAATTCCTGCAAACATAAGCATGGTAGAACTAAAAATTAAGTGATTACAGCAATGCCAAAAACTCAAAATTTTGAATTTAAAATGCCAATCCTGATATATAATAAAAATTAAAAAATAAAAAAAGAGTATTGACATTTACAGAATAGTGAAAGATGCAAGCCTAAATACAGAAAGAAACTTACCTAGTGACTGAATCATCTTCCACTTTATTGCTTCCAACGGTATCATATACCTTCATAAGCATAAGAATCCACAAGCTCAGCCACAACCACATATCAACTTCTAGAAATATTTTCAATATAATAAATCACATAAAAGAAATAAATATATTTATAACTAAACAAAAGAAGAAGAAAAAAAAAAACACAGAATGCTTGATCCGTAACAAAATATTATGCTGAATAGTGCAACAGTATTTTGAAGAGTGATACAATACAATGCAATAAAAAAAAGCAGCGATTAGTATTTTAATATCACTCACTGGAACACATGTGATCAACTGAAATTCATTCTGGCAAATTGGACAGAGATTCGTGATAGTAGCCCAGTTGTCAATGCATGCAAAACAGAACCTGAAATGAACATAGGTCAAAATATCCAACTACAATATTTGACAGTAGAAAATATATATATATTCTGTCATAAACAGATATATACTCTACACGTCATTCAGCCCTCACCCTCTAGACATAAAATGTGAACTTTATATACAAAACATCAATGTGCTTCTTGAGACAGCTTACAACTACCCCAGTTTATCAATAGAATATATCAAATGACATTGTACATAAGGAAACAGCTCAAACTTGCAAAAGTAAGAAATAAAAAACATACCAGTGCTGACAGCAATCCAGCAGTCCCCTGTCGATAACAATATCCATGCATATTCCACACGTTTCCCCCTCAACACCTAAATTATCCTGCTTAAGGTTTAGATTAACAAATAGAACTAAAAAATTAATAATAAGCAGATGACCCCTGTACCTGTGAATCATACACATCAAATATCACAAATGGCAATCATCAGATTGTTTGTTGGCAGTACCTGCTAATAAAACCCTAGTTTGAAAAGGATGCAAGTCTTAAATGCAAAAAAGTTACAAACAGTTGAAAGCTTTAGGTACACAAGCATGAAAGGTCCCCTAATTGATGTCATAAATTCCTGTAATGTGTAGCAGAGTAATCATACTAAGGAAAGGAATAAAAATCTCGTATAATGAATCTTCAACTTTTTGTTAGCCGTTCTTTCTGATCCTACTAAGAGATTGCACGTGTTCTCATAAAATTATGCATCCCAATATGTCATTGTTTATTCTTCAGGAAGCCATTTCATATAACAAGTCCTAAGCAGTCTTTTCATAATCTTGGACATCAATATGTCGAGCTAATGGAATTGCAATAAGGCTGACCGGGGATACGTCTTATCAGCTCAATTATAACTAACCATTAATAAACCTCAATCCCGAATAACGAAAAATAACCAAAATCAAATACCTTGGGAAGTCAACTTGTTTACAATCAATCAGAACAAAATGCACTAAAAATTCTTGGTTTTTATCACCCTGTAAATAATAGGGAAGGCATTGCTGGTCTTCCAAGAAATGTAAAAGAAATATACAGCTAACCATGCTTATACCAGTTATAGTGTCAATAGTAATTTAACAGTAAGCAAATATACAAACACTTGAAGGGAAAGAGATTGAGTTTACATTATTGACATTATCATCAGCTTGGAAGACATCCTCTTCGACAATACCATTGGTAATGAATTCCACATCCATCAAGTAGCCAGCTAATACCAGAATCTGATGCACCAAGTACTGCAAGCCATAAAAACACTAACATTGTTTGCAATCAAAACAGGACAATTGCTGAAATCAGGAAGATCACTTCAGAATTTGGATAGGTCAAAGAAGCAAAAGCCTAACCTCCCCAGGGCTCACACTTTGGGAGAAAAGGAAAGCAAGGAAGCTTATCAGAGTGCGTACAATTTTTCTTACCGGTAATTGAGAGAGAGACCGCAATTTCTATGTTCTACCCCAACATTCTCGGCCATGCCCGTTTCTCTCCTTCTGCGTTTTGTTATCATTAGACACGATACGTTTCGCTCTAAGGGCACCTTTTTTTTTAATGCATGCGTAATTTATGGGTCAGATAAAGCCCGATGGATGTTCTTGCTTTAATCTAGGAAATAGTCCAACAGGCGAGCCTAAAGAAGCAATCGGCAGTGGCGTCAGCCGAGGCCCATCCCATTCACAAACCGTACGGTTGATACATTTGAGAGTAAAAAACCCTTTTTGATCCCCGCGAAATCTAGTTTTTTTTTTTAATTTCATTTTTGTAAAATATTTTATATTAATTTTAATTTATGTTAAATATTAATTTATTTTATTTTATTTTTAATGGAAAATTGAACTAATTAATCTTTATATAAATATTAATAAAAGAATGAAATTAAATAAATTTATATATTATAGAAATAAATTTAATATAAAATATTTTACAAGGATGAAATTGAAAAAATCTAAAGTTTATATGAATCAAAATGTATGGTTTACTCTATATTTGATCCGAAATGAATAATGCTCTAAATCAACAGACATGTATCTGCTACATAATATTTTCCGTGCCCAAAAATTTCTCTCATTTTAAGAAATCAGCAATGTTATCGATATTTCTAATATATAGAAGTAACATTTATAAGTGATGTATGTTAATTTATTAAAAAAATTTATTATAAAAAAATGAGAAGATACCATGTAACAAATTATAAGACAATTAATATAATTAAATATTAATATTAATACATTTTGGTAAATTCAATTATTTGAAAAATATTTACCAATTTAAAATCTCAATATTAAATCATGACAATTAAAGACATTAATAAAATTTTAATCACTAATTAATATATTTTATTCACATCAAATTGTGATTAGTTAGAAAATCGGACAAAATATTTTTAATTAAATTTTTATTATAATACTTTTAATTAAATAAACAATAATTCATCACATTATTCTAAAAATTAGTTCAACTTTTTAAAATATTATAACTATAATTAAGAAGTTAACATCATCTTTCAAGTTAAATAAAATATTTTTTATATTATGTTATCAAGCTCATTGTTTTAATTCTTTTAAAACATTATAGTTATTAAAAAAATGATACACAATCCAAAAAAAAAGTTGTTTTGAAACAATTGGTAATGCAACATATAATGTTAGTTTCTTTCTTCATTTCATTTAAAGCATTGTTTGAACTTTTTTTCAAACACTATAATTAGGATAATTTATTCCATCAAATAAGTGAAAATAATTATTAATAGAATAATTCCATTTATAATTCAATTTATTATAAAATTTTAAATTATTATAATTAATTTAAATTAATAAATTAATCATAATATTTTTTAAATTTTATTTAATGTCATCCTTAAATACCATTCTTCCAATATATACTAATTAAATTTTTTTCTTAATATAATGTCATTCTTTGTCTTGATTTGCTTTGTTTTCTATTCAAAAATAGAAGATAAAGCAACATAATCAAAATAGCATCCAAATGATCCTTCTCAATGGATAGGTTTATGCATCTTTCAAAAAAAATTAATTACTATATATTTTCTATTATATTTTTTTAAAACATGTGATGTATTGTTTTTATTTGTTAATAAAGTTAAATTCATTCTTCTATTCCGAAAGTTCATGATAACAAATTCAAGAAATGTCTTCATGGATGAGTTATTTATATGATATCGAAATTTCTAGTTTGAAAGGTTCAAAAAAATTATCATTATTCTCAAAATAAGTTTTTTGTAAATTTTAACATTGAAGTATAATTAACAGAATATAAAGGTGGATCAATTGATTGATATAAATTTCACTCCATTCTATATGATGAAATAGTTAATGAAAGTTATGATAAGACACATTTAATTAAAAAATATATTATATTTTTATTATTAATTATTAATATTAATTATTTTTTATTTATAATTGTACAATATTGAGTAACATATTCATTTTTTATATATATCATTAAAAAACTTATTTCATATGATAATTTATAAGTTACACCTATTGGACGAAGGACCTTTAAAAAGGTTAACATTCAAATTAAGAATTTGGAATAAGTTCTTATCATTTAATTTTATTTATTAGAAATTATTTATTTTCTCTATTACCACCCAAAGTAAAATATTTTTTTGGAAAATTCTCATCATGCTTAATTTTAATTTAACAGCATTCAATATCATTTTCTAAAAAATATATAATGATAATTATTTTATGTAAAAACTAAATATAGAAAAATCTAATTTATTCAATTAATCTTAATTCTAGGAATTTCATAGATACAAAGTTGAAAAATACATTATTCTTCATATATAGTTGATAGCATTAAAAATTTTATACTTTTTTTATATTTTAAATTAGTGATTTAATACTTTTATTTAATTGATTTTTCTCACTAATTGAATTGAATATTATAATTAGTAAGTAAAATTTATTTTTATTAATCTTCATTCAAAATTATATTAATTTGATAATTGATGATATTTCAATTACTAGAAATTGTATTTTGATTCTTGATAATTAGTACTATTAAATAATTATTCACTTATTGCCTTGAATATGCAATTAATTTTTATAGTTAATTATTATAATTAATATTAAATAAATTGAAAAACGAAAACTCAATTAGTAATAAATTTTTCAATAACAAATGTATACAGAAACACATAATTTAAATGCCTATTACAATAACTAGTTGATTTTGATATTTTTTATTCAAATATTGCCTATTATACATTAATTTCATAAATACTTTTTAATTTTACCTATAAAAATTTGTACATTATGTAATTATTCAGATAATTTATTTCTTAACGATAGATGTTATGAATTTATAAAATATATACATATATTCCTATTGACTTTTATTATTAACACATTGACACATTAGTTTCAAATTTTGAAAGCTTAATTTAGTTGATCAAGTAACATGTTCGTAATTCTATTGTATTTTTATCGGTTGCGGAGTTGATGAATACCCATTCAAGCTTTTCTCTATAATAATATTTATTATTTTCCTTTTTTTATTATAAAACAATCAGAATCACATAAAAGAATAAAATAAAAAGATTTTTAATTATTTACTTATCTTTAAAATATATTTCATAATGAATTAATGACTTCATCTAATATTTAACATTGTGAACAAATTGTATAGTCATGATAATATTTTTTATTCTTTTAAAAATATTTTTCCTAAAATTATTTTCTATGGTTAGACTATAAATATTTAATAATACAATCAAATGTATTCTGATGATAAAAAAATAATTAAAACATATTTAGTAATTATGATAATTAATTTTTGCAGTCAAATTATTTCCATTCAAAGTTAAAAAAATTCAAATTTTGATTAGCTTCTAATTTACAATAAATTTTTTAACCAAATTGTTGATTATTGGTTGATTGACTTTTACTTTTAATTTTTTTAACTTTTATCTTTAATATTGGTCAGTTTTTATTAAATGAAAATTAATTGTAATACAATTTTTATGACCATGAATGCTAATTTTGCTTTTCTTCCTATTATTCGTGATTATATTATTTTTCAATATCTACCACAAAAGAAAATCATGATAATCTTTAGCATATTCAAGACCGAATTACTTTTATTTTTAAAAAATAATTCAATATAATATGATAATTAATTATAAAATTAAATATTTCTTATTATTTACTTGCCTTAAACATATATTTCATAATTAATTTAAATTTCATCAAATATTTGGTATTATGAATGACTTTTATAACTAGATTAATATTTCTAATTATTAATTTTTTTTCACTTTTATCTTTAATATTGGTTAGTTTTTATTAAATGAAAATTAATTGTAATACCATTTTTATGACCATGAATGCTAATTTTGCTTTTCTTCCTATTATTCGTGATTATATTATTTTTCAATATCTACCGCCAAATAAAATCATGATAATCTTTAGCATATTCTAGACCGAATTACTTTTATTTTTAAAAAATAATTCAATATAATATGATAATTAATTATAAAATTAAATATTTCTTATTATTTACTTGCCTAAAACATATATTTCATAATTAATTTAAATTTCATCAAATATTCAGTATTATGAATGACTTTTATAACTAGATTAATATTTCTAATTATTTTAAAATGTTTTTAAATTATTTTTCAACCATGAAATTATAAATAGTTGATAGCACAATCAAACATATTATGATTAATGATCTTTTATTTAATTTTTTTTGGCAAAAGGAGTGTAATTGTTGCTTTACATGGAGCAATCATAAAGTTGAGAGCCATAATATGTGGTAGCAAGGTGATAATAATCAAGGTTCATATTGCACAACATTGGTATGTTTTAAAGTATTAGAAACCAAATAAACATGCTTCTATTAAACTTGTGCTTCTTGATGATAAGTTATTAT
Source organism: Sindora glabra (assembly GCA_020226215.1). Lineage (NCBI taxonomy): Eukaryota > Viridiplantae > Streptophyta > Magnoliopsida > Fabales > Fabaceae > Sindora > Sindora glabra. Next base: position 135,242,798 of record CM035225.1, on the reverse strand, counting down.
ACTCATTTAGAATTATATGTTTTATGCATTATGTATTTTTTATTATTACATAACAGTTGTTATTTTCTCTTCGTATAATACTTTTTATAAACAATGTTTAAGATTTAATTTTACTAATATATATTTTTTATTTAGATTTCTACCATTCAAGTCTGTTTAAGAAATTTTGCCCTGAAGGTTTAATGATGTTCTAATTAAAGGGATACGTATATGATATTCAATTTTAGGGTTGATATTATTAATAAAGATGAAAAGTATAGGTTAAACTAATGTTATTGCTCCTTAAATTTCAAATAGAATAATTTGGTTATTAAATTCAATTATATCAATGTTCCTATCCATTAATTCAAATTTATGCTCTATAAGCATATCTTTTTAGTATGAAGAAAAAATTGATTAAAAAATTACAACATTATTATTATTATTATTATTATTATTATTATTATTATTATTATTATTATTATTATTATTATTATTATTATTATTATTCGTTAAAGAAAAGTCAAATGGTGGTGATCTTAAAAAGAAAATTGATATCTTTATGAAAAATTATTACAATTTGATATCACCGGTTTATAAGACTTACTATTTTTAATTTTATTGTATGACATAGATTTTAATTATAAAAGCTTCTGTCCATTAATTTAACTTATGGATATTAATTTGGAAAAGACAAGGCATATATAAAAGGAATCAAATTCTATAATGCCAAGCAATCACATGAATAAGAAGTCTGATATACAAGATATTGTTTCTAATATTTTTTTTTATTTTATCCTCTTAGAAGGTTATATATGCTTAATTTGATGAAATTAGTCTTGTTATGTGATTAGGTGGTATTTTTCCATGTTTTTGAATTATTCAATTAATATTAAATTTTTGTACTATTTTAAATTCTTGACTATAATTTAAGTTTTAAATATCTAAATTAAGCGATTTTTACATTATTGAAAAGTTAAGAGAAAGTAGTAAAACTTTCATATTTTTGCCAAAGTCCAATGTGAACATTTGGATGGTCAATTTTAGTCATGAAAATGAAGCTTTATTTATGTCTAAGCTAACCCAATCACAGTATTTGTGCTATTTTTAGAGCTTTATGATTTAATTGAAATGAAACTAATGCCTAAAGTTAAATAAGATCCATCCTAATAACCTTCATTTTGGGATTTAGTAAAATTATATTGTTTTGATAGTTAAACACAGGTTAGAAATTGACTTATGAAAATTCACTACAATAAATATTATTAGTAATTTGATTCGTAAATTAGGTTATAGGCTTCCAAATCATGCAAGGTCCTATTCTTTATAACCTTTGTGCCTCCAAAAGCTACACATCCAGATTAGACAGCAAATACTTTTTTTTTCTACCTTTCTCTTGTAAACCACCATGAGTGGCTAGTTCCTTTTCATATTTTAAAGATTTAAGTACTCTAATTTCAATTTGATTTTGAAGTTCCTCTCTTTAATTTATTTATCATTTAATTATCTTTTATTTTTTTTGTTCTTATTATAAATGATTGCTAGGATAATTTATTAAACACAATTGTTTAATTGTTTGTTAGTTGTAGCCTATAACTAAACAATTAATTATAATTAATTCTTACTTTCAAATTAGTTGTAATTGATTAGAATTAATAATAATTAAGCTTTAGTGATTTAACACTTAGGTGAATCGTTAGTTATCTAAAGAAAATAAAAAAAAATTAGCAATTGTCACCAATAAAATTATTAGATTTAACCATAATTGAGTTCTGTATGCTTGAAATTATTGTTAATTAGGTTTAGGCACTTGTTCTGAATTGAATTAGTAACAAAGGATTAATTATTTGCATATTCTGATTAGTTCACATTAGGAATTTGCATGTTTATTGCTGGTTTCAAGGTATTCTTTAGTTAAACAATTAAATCCCAAATAAATTGTTAAATATTGATGAGAAATCTAAAAATTGGAGCATAGGTTTCCTTGGATTAGACTTTCATATCTTATTAATCTCATTTTAATTCTACTTCTAATTGTTCATTCAGTTTGTTTATTGAAACCCTACTTTATTTTACATTCTATTTTATCAATTAACTTTTATTTTATTAGACATGATTTGAACTTGTCCTTTACTATATTTTCAAGTAGGTTTGATATTTTATTTTGATATAAAATAACACACACTAAAATTTTAATGCTGTTACCAAGAAGTACATTGTGTAATTGATATTTATTTTTCTTTTTTTTTTGAATTTTTTTCTATTCAATTTTTGATATTTTTCAAACTTGTTAATAATGTTAAGCAACTAACTTTGCTATAGAATTTGAAATGAAAATTTCAAATACAAGTTTTTTTTCAATGTTCTAACTAATAATTTTTTGCCAAATTCCATTGTTTTAATAGGTTTTTGAATTGTTTAGTATTTTTTTAATTTTATTTTTTGAATTTATTTCTTTTTTATTTTTACTTATTTTTGTTATTTTTAGTGCATAAATCATCCCTTTTATGTTTCATATTTGAATATTATTCTTGAATTTGATAAGACCTTTTAAAATTAAAAAAAATTACATAAGGTTAAATATATGAATATAGTTATGAATTATAAAATTCTAAAAGACTCTACTGCTTCTGCTTTGAATTTACAATCTTTTTGCATTAAATACCCTAAATTAGATGTTGATTTTAAGATTAAATATAGTTTCATATATTTATTGTCTACTTCTATGGTCTTATAAAGGAATACATGCATAAATAGCTCAAGGAATTCCATGTAATCCATTCTACTATTAAACTCCAAGGAGTTATAGAAAAGCAAATCAAGTTAGGAGCATTTCCTTTTTCCTTGACAAATTCAGTAAAGGATTGGCTATAGTACCTTCCTTTTTATTCGATTAATACATGACATGACATGCAAAGACTCTTCTTAGAAAATATTTCCCTACTTCCTAAGTTACAAGCATAAAAAGAAAATTTATGGAATCTAGTTATTCAATGGTGAACATTTATATGAATATTGGAAAAAATTCTAAAGGATATGTGCAAGGTGCTCCCACTATCAAATCAGTGATTTATTCCTCATTTAGTTTTTCTATTCATCTTAATATTAAAAGAATAACATACCTCATGAGAAAAATAATGTCATACTTTACTCTTTTTATGAAGAAATTTACAAATAATGTCGTACTTTACTTTTTTTATTTTCAATTCATATCATACTTTGACCTTTTCATTTTTAATTTGTGCTCATGGCTTAAGTTTCCATGTTAGTTTCAAAACACCATATCATCTTTAATACAATAACATCATCTTATTAAGTAATGTTCCACCACAGTTAAAAGAAATCATAATAAATAGATATCTTTTATTAAATAAATAAATTTCTTTTCTTCTTGCTTTGATAACTTTTTTCATAGCCAAATATGAGACAATTCCAAAAATTTTCCAAATCATTCTAAAACAGCCAAATATAATAAACATGTGTATCAAAATAAAATTAATTTAATTATACACATTATATTCATTAGAATTTATAATTTACATATACATCACTGCATATATCAAATTAGTCTCCAAAATATAACTTACTCTAAGCAGAATCGATAGTATTAAAATTCATTTTTACATTACGATTTGTTTATTATACAATTAAATGAACAGTAGTAAATTAAATGTAAATGAAACAAATGAAAAAAAGTTAATTTATTTTGAAGATATGTTCTTCTATTTTATTTATTTCCATATCATTACCTGAAAATATACAAAAATAATAAAAGAGAAAGTAATATGATAATTCTCACATTGAAACATAAAAAGCGTTATAAACTTATAGCAAATGAAACAATCAAGCACATAAGAAATATAAGATAACACATGCCATTAATGTTGCATAATTAAAAATACTTCAAATATTATAATTATGTAATCTCATCAAACCACAGTATCTTATGCTTATAACCATCAATTTAAGTGTAAAAAATAATTGTAATTTGATGCAATACTCATTGCCATTAGAGATAGCTTTTAACTAAAATAATTGGTGTAAATTATAGTATTCAATATTGAAAAGTAACTGGAATCTCCTAGAGTTTCTTCTAAAGACTTTGTCAAGATATGATTTTGTAATTTTTTCTATAAATACTTGAGATTAGCTATAAATAATTTTAGAAATTTCCTTATATCCCTTAATTCAAAAGATTAGCCAAGTTGTAAATTTCCTATATTTTTAGATTTAATTTATTTCCTAATTTAGGATGATTTGTAATTTCTATATAATGTTGTACTGAGACTATCAATAAAAAAACATATTTTTTTGATTAAGTTTTGACATGGCATTAGAGTTACATTGATCAACTTGGGAGTTCTTTTTTCTTGATTAGTCTTTTTTTCTGATTAAGTTGTGCATTCATTGCTAACTCCTTGTATATGTCCTATACCTTTCTTTATCCTCTAATTACCTTTAACCTTAATCACTACCTATTTTTCTTTCTCCTCATCATGTTGACATCAGAGACCTCTATCATTGAGAATACCAATTCATCTGAAGAGTTATATATTGTTCAAAAAATTGGTGACTTGTAGAATATTTAGAACTCTTATAGGTTTAATGGAAGAAACTATCTTAAATGGTCTCAATTTGTTCGTACCTATCTAAAAGGAAAATACAAACTTAGCCATATACTCAAAACTGGACTAGTAAAGGGTGATCTAGGATGATGAAGATTCCATGATCATGTCCTGGTTATGGGATTCTATGGATTTTGAAATTAATGATACCTACATATTTCTGCCTTTAGCAAATAAGATTTGAGACTTCATTTGGCATACTTATTCAATGGCTAATGATGCTGCCTAAGTATATGAGATCAAGGTTAAAGCTACAACTACTAAATAAGGGGAGAAATTTATCATAAAATATATAAATACTTTGCAAAACCTGTGGCAAGAATTGGATCATTATTGGGTGTTTGAAATGAAATGCTAAGACGATGTTACCATTTTGAAAGGCTTCATTAAGAGGGAGCATGTTTATAAGTTTTTGGCTAGATTAAATCCTGGATTTGATCAAGTCAAGGTTCAAATCTTGGATAAATTGAACATACCATCTGTAGAAAAGATTATTTCCTTGGTTCAGGCAAAAGAAAGTAAAAGAAGTTTGATGCTTGAGCCTCAAAACATGGATGGATCTGCATTGTTTGCAAAAATGGATCTGCAAGAAAAGAAAAAAGGTGACATGCTCAAATAAAAGAGCAAAGACAGTGAGAACAAGGACAATATTTGGTGCACTTATTATAAGAAATCAAAGCACACAAGGGAGAAATATTAGAAATTACATGGCAAGCCCTTTAGCCGAGAATGGAGCAATATTAAAGGACAACAAAGGCCTTAAGCTTATATAGCAGAATAATCAAAGGTTGAAGAGAATCCATGGGAACACTTAATAGTAAGGAAATTGAGAAATTGAGGAACTTATTAGGATCCTTTAAAAAGTCTTCTAGATTTTGTTCTTTAACTCTCTTAGATAAACCTCTATTCTCTTTTTACATAAATGCCTCAAAAATATATTATAATAATAATTGGATCATAAATTCTAAAGCAACAGACCATATAACCCTTACATATCAATTTTTCTACACTTGCACCCTTTGCCCCAGTAACAAAAAAATTGTTGTGGCTAATGGTTCTCTATTGCTAGGTTTGGGAATATTCACATCACACCTGACTTGGTTCTTAAAAATGTCCTCCATGTTCCTAAACTTTTAGCCAACTTTGTATCCATTCAAAAACTTACCTATGATCTTAAATGTAATGTTACTTTCTTTTCTTTTCACTATATTTTTCAGGAACAAGGCATAAGGAAGAAGATTGGACTTGCTAAAGAAAGAAGTAATTTTTATCATCTTGAAAATATCAAGATAGCAGCAACAGCCACCTGTCCTGTTCTTTATCTTTTCTTAGTTCATCTAGTAAAAAGTTCATTTAGTTGTATCACTTTCATTTAGGTTATCTATTTTTCAAAGTTCTAAAAATCATGTTTCCTCATTTGTTTCAAGGATTAGATATGTTTGAATTTCATTGTAAAGTTTGTGGACTTACGAAACATACTCATGTATCTTTTCCCATCAATAATAAAAGAAGTTTTCATTCTTTTGACTTAATTTATAGTGATGTTTGGGACCCTTCATTCATACTAAATATTTCTGGAGCTAGATGGTTTATGTCATTGATCAATGATTGCACTTGAGTCACATAGCTCTTCCTCCTTAAACAAAAATTTGAGGTTAGTACTATAATAACTAACTTTCATTCAATAGTTTAAAATCAATTTGGAACAAAAATTAACAGGTTTAGGACTAATAATACTAGGGACTACTTCAATCAAATACTATCAACTTATTTTCAGTCCTAAGGAATTATCCATAACTTATCATGTACCAATACCCCTCAATAAAATAGGGTAATTGAAAGAAAGAATGGACATTTACTCAACATAAGTTAAGCATTTCTCTTTTAAGGGAATGTTCTTAAATCCTATTAGGAAGAAGCTATTCTAAATACTACTTACATTATAAATCAATTATCCTCAAGTGTTTTAGATAATAATAGTCTTATAAAGATGTTGAGCAACTGCTAATCTCATGTTAAAATTTTCAATGGCTTTACACTTAAAACTTTTTGAAGCACTGCCTTTGTCCATATCCACAACTAGAAAAGGGAAAAATTAGATCCTGAGGCCATTAAATGTATTTTCTTGAGTTATTCTTCCATCTAAAAGGGTTACAAGTGTTATAATCCCTCATCCAAGAAATTTTATATATCTACAGATATAACTTTTTTCGAAAATGTTTTATTTTTCTTTAAGTCCTTTTCCCAAGAAGAAATTCTATTAATGGAATATGGTAATGATGAATCCTTTTAACCAATGAATAATCTTAACCTTGTATATGTTCCTAATCATATAAATGAGCTAAAATATTTGAAGTTACCTTCCTCTGAACCACCTATTATGGTTAACACTCTTAAGTCATATGAGCCTTCATCTACTCCTACTAATGTCACTCAAAACTTTCCAAGCTTCCTGAAGGTGTATTCAAGAAAAAAGACCATTTCTAAATTAACATAAGTCCAAGAATCCGACTTCGATCCTATAAATGAAAATGTGGTAAGGTATCCTTCTCATACTGAACTTGTTGAAATAACTACTAATGATTTAAACCTCCCTATTGCTGTCTGAAAAGGCACTAAAGAATGCACCAAACACTCTCTGTACCTTTTTTCTAATTATGTCTCACTTAAATACCCATCTTTAGCCCATAGAAGTTTCATTATGAGCTTAAATACCATTGTTATTCCTAACATTGTTTCTAAGGCATTGTCAAAAAATGAATGGAAAAATACTATGAGAGAGAAAATGAATACATAGGAGAAAAATAAAATGTTGGAGACTGTTAATAAATTAAAAAGAATAAATATTGTTGACTTTAAGTAGATCTTTACAGTAAAATATAAAGCTAATGGCTCCCTTGAAATGTACAAAACTTGATTGGTGGTAAAAAGGTACACTCAGACATATGGAATTGATTATTAAAAGACTTTTACCCCAGTTACAAAGATGAACATTGTTAAAATTTTGATGGCTCTAGCTACTCACTTCAATTGGCAAGTCCTATAGTATGATATTAAATATGTTTTTCTTCATGGTGACTTAGGAAAGAAATCTACATAAACAACCTACCAAGATTTAAAGATGATTCGGGTAAGGTGTGAAAATTGAGAAAGGCTTTTTATGGGTTAAAATAATTCTCTAAAGCATGGTTTGGTAGATTTGCAAAGGTTATGAATAATTTTAGGTATTATAAAAGCCAAGGAGATAGCACTTTTTTCATCAAGCATTCGATTGAAAGGAGTAACTACTCTCCTAGTATATATGGATGATATCATAGTGACTGGAAATGATGAAAGGGAGAAAATTGAGTTAAAACATAGACTAGTAAAGGAGTTTGAAATAAAAGAACTAGGAAAATTAAAGTATTTCCTTGGCTTTAATGTTATATACTCGTTATAAGGAATTTTTATGTTACAACAGAAATATGTCACTAACTTATTAAGAGAAACTGAATGGATTAGATGTAAGTCGATCTTCACTCCAATAGATCCAAATCATAAATTGGGAGAAGCAAAGGAAAAGCCTACTATTAACAAAAGGATATATTAAAAATTGGTTAGTAAACTTATATATTTAACTCACACTAGACCAAATATAGCTTACTTGATAAGTGTAATCAGTCAATTTATGCATGATCCAAAAGAACTCCATCTTCAAGCAAAATACAAGGTGCTACATTATCTAAAGGATAACCTAAGAAAAGGAATCTTGTTCAAAAAGAATGACACTCTTACTTTGGAAGCCTATATAGATGGAGATTATGCTAGAGAAGATCGACTATAGGGTATTGCACTCTACTTAGAAGGAATTTAGTAACTTGGAAGAGCAAAAAATGAAATATTATGGCAAGGTTATCTACTGAATTAGAATTTAGAACTGTTACTCAAGGCTTGTATGAACTACTTTAGTTGAGAATAATTCTAGATGATTTGAAAATAAAATTGAAAGGCCTAATAAAGCTTTACTGTGATAATAAGTCAGCCATCAGTATTGCTTACAATCCTATATAACATGAGAGAACAAAGTATATCGAGATTGATAGGCATTTCATCAAAGAAAAGCTAAAGATAGGTTTTGTATGTATGTCATATATTCCATCATAATGGCAACTAGCTAATATTTTAATTAAAGGGATAAGTAGTTCATGGTTTCACGATCTCCTATCCAAGCTGAGGAATAATGCTGGGAATGGAAAACATCTATTCCTCAGCTTGAGAGGGTGTCAAGATATAATTTTATGATTTTTTCTGTAAATACTTGAGATTAACTGAAAATAGTTTTAAAAATTTCCTTATATCCCTTAATTCAAGAGATTAGTTAGGTTGTAAATTTCCTATGTTTTTAGATTTGATTTGTTTCCTAATTTAGAATGATTTGTAATTCTTATATAATATTGTACTAAGAATATCAATAAAAAACCTAATCAAGTTTTGACATATTTGTGTCTGTGCTTCAATCATGAATACATGCATTTTACAAAAAATATGAAAGGATTATTAGTTGAAGTCCTTCCAAATACTTTCTAAAATTCATGTATTTAAAGCCAAATCATGGATATAAGTTCTTAAAAAGAACTTTGATCAATTTCATAACTTTCTAAAAGCAGTAGTTTTTAAAATCTATCAACAATGAAAGTTTCTAAAATGAAAAATGTAGATTATAGTATTAATATTACTTATAGTTTTTGGAATCCATCAATATTAATTTTTTTATTATCTTCTAAATATAAATTATATTAATGTTTGAAATATTTGCAAAAATTTTAAACATAGTATACATCACTTGGGATTTTATTCGTACCATCTTATATAGACCATCCAAATTTAATCCTATATATTGCATATTATTTTTAATTAATTTCAATCTATTATTTGATTTAAAAATATTTTATTTTTATTATTGATGATGTATTAATATTTTTCAAAAAGATTCTTGTTATATCATTTTTTTACTTTTTATTTTTTTAACTATAATTTATTAAACATTGATATATATTACAAAATATTATATCATAATTAATCAGAGAAATTTGAAAATTTTAAATTAATTCAAATCATGTAAGTAATGTTTTTACATATGCCAACACATTAAATAGTTTTTTCAACTCCTTAGTTTTTATTTTTCTTTTTTTTATGTACATAGTTGTCCCACAAAAAATATATTATCCTACTTTTGTTAAATTTTTGACGATAATTAAAAATTAAAAAATTAGTAAATAGAAATCAAATATTATAAAAAAAGAAATAAAAGGTAACAAAAATTAATATGTTAGTCAATATTATGCAATCATAAATAAAAAACCCATTTTCTTAATAATTAATAATGAAAATGTAATGAAATTTTCAATTAAATATATTCTATCCTAACTCTCATCAACTATTTTATCATATAAAATGTAATGGAATCTATATGGATCAATTGTTCTATCTTTATATTCTGATAATTATATTTTAATGTTAAAATTTACAAAAAAAACTTATTTTGTGAACAACAATAATTCATTCGAATCTTTCGAACCACATACTTTAACATCATATAAATAACTCCTTCACAAAGACATTGTTTTAATTATCAACACGAACTTTGGGAATAGAAGAATGAATTTTACTTCCCTTAAAAATAGAAATAATATATCACATAAGAGAAAAAATAACATAATAGAAAATATATATTAATTATTCTTTTAAAAATGCATAAATCTATTTGTTTAGAAGAACTATCTTAATAATTTTTAGCTGTGTTATTTTGTAATATTGTGATACATACCATAAATATATGATAGCCTGAATTCAAAAAAAGTAATTATTCTATTCATACATTTCCTAATAAAATTAGCAAAAAACACTTATGAAAGTTAACAAATAGAAATAAAGATGATATAATGCAGAAATGGTGGGAATTATATTTACTATAAATCTCTAATCTTCTTTTATTAAATAGAAAATTATGCAAATCAAGATAAAAAATAATATGATAGTAAGGAAAAAAATGTTCATTGCTATATGTAACAAGAATAATAATCAAGAATGACATAAAATAAAAATAAAAAAATTAAAATTAAAGCATTAATTTAAATTAATTACAATGGTTTAATTTTTTTTAATAAACTGAATCATGAATAAATTTATTCAATCAACGACTAATTTGATCGAATAAATTTCATTAATTGTGGTGTCTTAAAATTTTCAAACGATGCTCTAACTATAATGAATGATGATATTTTATTTAATTAAAAAGATGATATAATCTGAATAGTACTTTATTAAAAATACTAACATATTAGTAATTAGCAATAAAATAAAAAATGAAAAAATTTCTTAATCAATGGATTAATTTAAATAATTATAAAAATAGGGAAATGGGGTTATTTTCTAAAATAAAAATGAAAGAATTTCTTAATCAATGGATTTTAAGATTTGAAAAAAATTTCCAAATAATGCAATATCGTAAGTTATTTCACTCCTTAATTTTATAATTAATAATTAAAAATGATAATGATTTAGTGCATTCTAAAATAAGTTTGTTCTTATATCAATATCTAATAAATATATATAAAAACAAAAATTTAAGTTAAAATTTTAAGTAATAGTTGTAAGTGAATTTATTTGATCAATTATTTTGACAATGTAATTGAATATATTTTCATAATTATAATTAAGGTGGGGTTACATCATCCGAAACTAATTTCCCGAATGTGAACGAAGCAATTTGAGAAGAAATGTAGTAGTTATACCAAAATATTGTATTGTAATCCTTAAAATAAAAAACAAAGGAAATTAGCAATTTATATATTTGCATCGAGAACCGTTTCGAAACATTTTTTTTAAGTTTTGTATGATTTTTTTATAATATTTTAAAAAAATTAAAGCAATGATATTGGTAACGTGATAGAACATATTTTATTTAATTTAAAAATAAGATTAATTTCTTTAATTATAATAATAATATTTTAAAAAATTAAAATGATGCTTGGGATAATGTGATAAAAGATATTTAATTTAATTAAAAACATAATATAATATTAAAAAGATTATAGAATAGGAATTTAATTAAAAACATATTTGTTTAATTTTCTAATTAATCCCGATTTGATATTTTTACCAAAAAAATATGGCATGATGCAAATAAAATATATTAATTGATGATTAAAATTTCATTAATATCCTGAATTATCATGATTTAATATTGATTATTATGATAGAAAATTTGAAAATAAGTGATAAGAACCACGCAAGTGAAATATACACACCTTGAGAATAAATATTAGAGTTAGGGTTTTTCGGTTCCTAAATTTACAAACATAAAGATGTTAATGAAGATAATAAAAATTATGACAAAAATAATGAATCAAATTAGTTATATACAATATACTAAATAGATACCCAAATTTCAAATTATATTTATTCTATATACCCAACAAATCATTCAAGTAATAATGATTTTTATTCAAATTACGAAACAACTCATTAATGTGAAAATACAATACAATATCTAATTTTTATGGTAAGATATTTATGATATTTTGACTAATGATGACGATGATGATGATACATGAGAGTCAAATTAGGTTTTTTACCTATATATTATTTGGGATAGTAAATAAAAATAAGAGATAATTTTTATTTAATTATTAAGTGTTTCGAATGAATATTTTTTAATGTAATCCAAAGAGTAAGATTTTCAAGTATTTCAAACAAATAAGAAATATGAATAACCAATGCAATAAATAATAGAGCTTAAACTTGAATTCACTTTTTTTTTGGGTCAAAAGTGGATATCAGCTTATTGTCTTCCATTATTAAATGTGGGATTGTTATATCTATTTTTCTGACTTGGATGTTAGATGCAATTCTTAGAGCATATGGAAGACAAAATTCTATCTCCCACCTTTTAATTTTCTTATTTTTTTCCCTAATTCCAAGCTATATGATCCTTTCTCTATTCGTAATTTTTTTTTTCTCTCGCCCATTTTTCTCTTTATTATTCTCTTGGTCTCTTTCTTCTTGCAAATTCTTATGATCTTTTTCGTTCTTATGATCTCTTTGGACTTCCGTCTAATCTAATATTTAATTTTTTTTCTTTCCTCTTTTTCCTCCTTTTGAATTATTCATTACGTCCTTTTTATAATCTCGGAGGGATGAGAATTCTCTCCTCGATATTAATTAGTTTTAATAATTCAAAATAGTTGATTATCATAAAATTAAAATTAGATTGATCACAAATCATATATTATTCTTGAAGAATCAAAAATGGAAAAATGCTTTTAGGCAAAATGATTAATTAAATTAGAAAATAGTTTTTTATTTATATTTATTTGAATTTAATTATCTTGGATCAAATCTTAGAAAGTCCATCATCTTAAAAGTCCTTGAGCCACCACTCTTTATTTATTATTCATGAAAGCCCAATATGGTTTGTCCATTTAATTTCTAGAATAGCCAAAATCATTTTATTAATAATTTTATTTTAAAAATGAGAAAAAAATTCATTAAAAAATAATCCTATTGGCTAATATTTGTAAATTTAATTTCAACCATCAAATTAAACTTTGAGAAGAAGTTTCAAAATATAGGGTGAGAAATTCAAATGCATAAAAGAGAAATTTAAATTTAAATATAAATATTTTTTATGTGTAACTAACTAATAAATATAATTTTTTTTGTCCACGAGCTTTTGCTAACTTGTCAAAAAGGTGCAAATTACTATTTATTACTTTTATCACTTTTTTACCAAAGTTGAAGTTAAAATCCTGATTTTTAGAAAAAAAAAACAACATGCTTACTATTTTAGATGAATTTCTTATCTAATGCACCTAAGAGGTAAAAGTTGGTCCCACTTAATTCAAATTCAAATATTCAATATCTTGGAAGGTAAAATAAGCTTATTGGACAAGTTTACCTAAGGATCAAGACAATTTTTCTTATAAATAGGCTTTACTTCATTTAGAGATTATACCAAGCCATTAAGTTATAATTTGTAAATCATATTCTTCTCCTAATAGCCAAAGCTCTTGCCATATTTCTCTTAATCCAAAACTTACAAATCTACTCCAAGAGTATTTGAGAGAAAATTTGCAAAATCTCTTAGTGAGATTGTGAGAAAATCCTCCTTGTGAACTTGTTGAAATCCTGGTATAACATTATATATCTTATGAAGTTAGGTGGCTTTACAATCCTAGTGAAGATTGATATATTTTGTAAAGTTAGATGGAATTGTGAAATTTCAATGGAGATTAGGAAGATCTTAGAAAGTTAGGTAGAAATTAAAATCTTAATATAAATTAGGAAGGTATTATAAAATTAGATGGTTTAGAAATCCTAGTGGAGATTTGGAGAATCTTATATATTTGAGTGTTATAATTAGTAATAAAAATAGTGGATAGCTTAAGTAAAACGTGGTAGTTTGAAAAAGAGTAGTAAACCTACAAGGCATTCCTTTTGTATCATTGAACTTTTATAAAAATTCTTTATCTCAATCTTCTTCCTCAAAATTTTATTTCCAAAACTACTTCTCACTCATGTAAAAAAGGTTTTCACATTGTTTTGTTTATAAGCTCCTTGAAAAAATTATTTTTGAAGCTCATTCAAGGTATTTATAATCTTTTCAAAGTTATTTCATATTTTTGAAACAATGAGTTTATCAAAATTCCAAATTCTTTTAATTTGCTCCTTACAATTTTACACAAAATTTTTAACACTATTTTAGTTGTTAATTTTTTGTAGAAGTTAATTTACACCCTCTTAACTTATAAGTTTTATGAATTCCTATTTGAGTAAAGATGCAAATCCTTTCCTTGATATTGAGCATATTATATATCTTATTTAACTTGAGATGAATAAAAATCTTCTTTTTGATATTAATTGTTCTTATCAATTAAAAACTATTGATTATCATAAAATTAAAATTAATCTAATCATGAACCATATCTTAATCCTTTATTTAGGGAGGAATACGAATCATCTCCCAAATATTAATCAGATTATATATTTTATTTCTATTTGAATTAACACATTGCATTTATAATTTTTTAAAAAATTTAACTAATTTTATTTTTAATTTTTACTATATTTCTTATTTTAATTTTTAATTTATTTTTATTTAATTATATTGATTATTATATAAATAATAAATTACAAATATAAAATTTAATTATTGGGATATTATAAGTTAATGAAGAAAGAGAATATTGATATTATATATAATTAAATAAAATATTGATATTTATGGGATGATGGTTTGAAATCCCTATTTTTTTTATCATAATATTTAACTGATTTTGCATTAATTTAAATTAGATTTGTTTTAGATTTTAAATTGGTGGAGATTTTTTCAATTATTGAAATTATCATAATATTAATATTAATATTTAATATTTAAGTATATTGATTGTCATATGATTTGCCGGCTAGTGTATTCTCATGCTTCTTTTGTTAATAAACTTTGCTAGTAGATTGACATGTGTCATTTATGAATGCTATTTTTATATACTGGAATATAGAATAGTAGGACTAAATAATCCAAAATAAGTAAACATAATATTGGGCTTTTATCCTTTTATTTTGAATAATTTGTTTGTATTAACATATATATATATTACTGAAATTGATAATTTGTTGACCATCTAATAATTTCAACATGTAAAATTTTATCAAAAATAATTATAACTCATGATTTTTATCATATATTTTTATTCTGTAATTATTTTTTATTATTAAAATTTAAGAATAATACTTTAACATATATTAGAATATTTTTAAGTGTTTATGAAGTTTAGTATAAAATTTTCAATTATACATTTAAATTCTATTAATTGTTCATAAAATTTATAATTTTGTTTAGACTTTGTGTGTAGCAAATAAGTAAAAAATTGTAATTATATTAATTAAAATTGCATAATTTTTTTAAAAAGTTGATCTTGTATAAAATTACTTTAAATAAAAAACTTATAAAAGCATAAAAAAATTCACAAAAATTATAAGAATACAAGTCGATATTTTTGTTTTTGAGTATGTACTAGAGCAAAATTCTAAATTTAAAAATTGAATATATAAATATGAACCCACTCATAGTAGGTTCTTAGTTGTGGCACTGATATGAGTGATAATTATTATCTCTAATCCGGTTTGCATAGTTCTAATCAGGAGTACATGGCATAATCATTTTTCAAACTAAAATCAAAGGTAAATGTGGGGTGCAATTTACAAAATCATGTTTAGAGACTAAATTGTCATCAACAAGAAATTATATATTAACATGACTGTTGGTCAAACTTGTATCTTAAATCCAAATGGCCCGGGGCGAACTTATTTAACAATTGTCATCTTCCATTGCAGTTGCTGGAGTCCTGCGATCCATAGCCGTAAGGGTTTTTGCTAGCCCAATTCCATTGATCTCGGCACATATCATTGATGCCGTATTTTGCTCTGCAACATTACAGATACTTAAAACCCGATGTTTATTGTCGAAGTATGTCTTTAAAATTCCTAGAGAGTCAATTAACACTTACTTCCAATTAAGTTCCCTTTCTGCTTTATCTGTTGATGCATAAACAATTTCAGCATCACCAGGTCTACGACCAGCCATTACAAGCGGAATTTTCTGGACAGTAAAGTGATAGCTCCATTAAGTCAAACAGTGAAACATACTATCCGTGAGAATCTTCAACATATTTCAAGTTTTAGCAATATTAGAAAAGAGGAAATAGCTTCAATTTTGGCTCAGGAGAACAAAAAGGTACCATTTCGACAAGCTGAAAAAAGACTAATTCAACCTAACATTAGCTAAATTCTGCCGGAAATTCAAACACAGCCTCCTCACAAACATGTTATATTGAAAAATAGCACTAAGAATTTTTTTTTTTTTTGGTGGGGGGGGGGGGGCGGAGGGGACAGAGAAGGACCAAATTTACAGCCACTACCTTTCCAGATGCCTTTTCAAAAGCTTCAACCATCTCCAAAACTGATGTTCCTTTTCCAGTTCCCAAGTTGTACACCTCACAACCTGCATACATGTGAATAGTATTTGACCAGAAAACTCGAGAGAAACAAAAACAGGATGCACGTTTAGCAAGTAGAATCCAGCATCATTTCACAGCCCTTGCCCTTCCTACTGCCAGAGAATTTGCCAAAACTGACTCATAGTATGAAACTTAAAGTAATTGAAGATTATTACCTATATTAGAATCTCCTAGTTTCTGCAGTGCAGCTATGTGCCCATCTGCTAAATCAACAACGTGAATGTAATCACGTACCTGAGGAAAAAAGACAAGATCCATTGAGTCAGATCCACTACTTGAGTAAAATTCCATAGAAAAAATTGAGTGAAAACGGACCCCAGTTCCATCAACTGTTTTATAATCATTTCCGAAAACTGTCAGTGCAGGGCGTCTTCCAACGGCTACTTGCTGAACAAATGGCATGAGATTGTTTGGAATTCCACGAGGATCTTCACCAATATAACCACTGGAATGAGCACCAACTGGGTTGAAATATCTCAACAATATAATTTTCCACTCTGGGTCTGCACGGTAGGTATCGCGACAAACTTCCTCAATTATAAGCTGAAAAAAACACCTTATCAGATATCATGACTAGTTTTCCAACACAAATAATAGTGGCACTGTCCCGTGGCAAACCCTCCAAGTGAAAATCTAAACCGATCATCCTTCAAAGATAAAATGAAATATTTTTCCTGTGCATACCTTGGTTCGTCCATATGGGTTCGTTGCTGAAAGAGGGAACTCTTCTGTACATGGAACCTCCTTTGGCCAACCGTATACAGTGGCTGAAGATGAGAACACAAGCTGAAATTATCATCAAGAAATAGGACATCAGCCAAATAAGCAAACCATAGCAACAAGACAGTATAACATAAAAACAAACATCTTGAGGCCAAAACCTACCTTCTTGCATCCATGGGAAGCCATAACTTCCAATAGAGCAATTGTCCCAATTAAGTTGTTGTTGTAGTAGAGTAATGGTTTCCCCACACTCTCCCCAACTGCTTTCAGTCCAGCAAAATGTATCACAGCATCAAATCTATAATATCACAAAGACATAGATGAAGTGACAAAGGTAAACTAGAAACAATCAAGGGACATTAGGAGGAAGAAAGACTCCTTCTCCCTCTTTGCATAACAAAAAGTTCTATCACAATACTCACTTTGCGGAAGCAAAAATTTTCTCAAGTGCAGGTTTATCACGGAGGTCTACCTGCGAGGTTAAAGGAAAAAACAAGTAAGTCAGAGTTCATTACATATTAGGGTGAAAAAATTTATAAAGTATATGTATAAAACTCCTAAGATATTTCTAAGACATGCACTGTCGTTTAGAAATATGTTAACTAAAGCATGGTGCAGAACAGATAAAACAAAGGTTTTAATGCAGAAAGGGCCATCACAATCGCCTGAATTTAGTTAAAAGAAAAAAAAATATACAAATCAATCAATTGCAAAAATTACAAAACATAATTCCGTGTTATGTACATCTAAACATCAAAGAAAGCAATAAAGATGGATTAGGTCCGAAAACAGATTAAACTATTCGTTCTGCTCCAGTCATAAAAGCAGAGTACAGTTTGGCATATTAATATCAGAAGAATTTATAGGGATTGTTGACTCAAACTTATGCTTTAGAATTCTATCTCAATTTCTTTTCACCTTGAATTAGAGCACAAAACTTTTGGGCAAACGACAATCACATGGTTGGAATGACCCTGCCATCTAAATAACCGAATTGATAAATCCAGGTACAAGTTTAACGAAAGAAAACAGCAACATGAATTGGAAAATCTAGTAACAATTGGAACTCAACTTTCAACCTAAACGCATGGAACAGAATTGAATAAAACTCGCAAGCAATAATGGACACCTTATGGAAGGAGAGGTTGTCGCCGAATTTAGCGGCTAGTTCTTTGACTCTCTGTATAGCAATTTCAGAAGAATTATCGAGGTTGTCGACGACGACAACCGTAAAACCACCTAGTAACAGCTGAAGAACGGTGTGGCTGCCAATGTATCCGGCTCCACCAGTTACCAGAACGGTTGGGTTCACCATGTTTGGAATGAAAGGGAAAAGGAGAAGCAACGAAGAGCGGTATAATGTTTGAAATCACAGCAGGATGCAGAAAAGAAGGGAATTTATATATAGGAGGCAAAGGTGGTGACGCGCGAGGCGAGAAGTTCGTGACACGTTACTGAAGGTCTTCCACGCTTACTTTAATTGGAGTTAATGCGTTTCCGAATATTAATTGAGGCAATGGTCCAGATCAGCCACGTGGATTTCCTGCATGTCTGGCTGTGATTTCGTCTTGTATTTCTACTTCTGTCGACGCACCAATCCCTGCGATTTTCCTATACTGTCCTTTTTCTTGGTTTATAATAAAATAGTTTCCGAGGCTTCTAATTAACAATAACTATCTTTTCTCGTGTTAAATTCAAATTTTAACTTTAATTATTACTAAATAGTGCTACTTTTTTATTCTAAATTATTTTCTTATTTAAGTTTAGCTATATACATGTATATATATTTATTCTAAGCTTATTAAAGTATTAGCGGTCCTAAAAAAAATTCACATTTTAATTGAAATCACAAATTAATCTACATCAAATTTATAATTTTTAGAATAAAGTAATGATTGGATGCTACTAAACAAATCAGCTTGATTGTTAGAGTTTTATATACTAGGATAGTGTTGTGAGTGCTTGTTTGCCGAATAAATATTTTACATTATAAGTTAAATAAATATATATTGACAAAAAAAATATGAGTGACATAATATAAATTATATATATATATATATATATATATATATATATATATATATATATATATATATATATATATATATATATATGTATGTATGTATGTATATTAGCTTTTCATCTATGATTCTTTTGTTCTTTGAGATTCTTTCTCATTTGTGAACACCGTGTTCTATTCAGATTATATTAAAAAAATATTGTAAAATATGAAAAAAAATTGCAAAAAATTATATCATTTTACTTGTTTTTGCTGTTATGTATTTTTTAATTCTTTGATGATAATATTGTTTTTATTTTATTGGTCGTAATTTGTTATCACATTTAGGCTTTTATTTTAGTTATTGAACATATAAAAATTGATTTAATTATATAATCATTTTTGGAATAGATTAAAAGATTATTTGTTTACTATTACCTTATCTAAAAGGATAACAATAGACGGTAAACCTCTTTGAATAATAACACCCCAGGGTTCGAATTCAAGATTTGTTAGGTTTAGAATGCTTCGAAATTCAACTTAATACCTATTGTTAGTAAAATAAAATATTATTTTTAGTAATTCATCATGTATGCTTATCATTTTGTTTGCTCTTAAATTTTTCTTTATTGTTTCAAAATTTTTATTTATTTTTTAATTTAAAAATAAAATAATAATTATAAAATGTTCTATTCATATATTCTAATTTTAAATCTAAATATTGAATTGATTTTTAATGATAGTTGATATTGGGAAAAGTTTTTTCATTCCCCAATTATATAGGAATATAGTCTTATTGATGATGATTTTATTTTTATTTATTAGCTTGTTAGGGGAATTGAATATGTTAAAAATAATTATAATTAATTAATAATAAGGAGTGAATTCTTACCTCTTCCCAATTAAGATTAAGAATATAACATAATTCACAATTATTTATTATCTAAAATAATTAAGGATATTAATATTATTAAAAATAATTAATATTGATGAAAAGATTTTTGTCCGTTCGCAATCCACCCAACTAGGAGCATATTTGATATAATGATAAGAATAATTAGTGATTAAATGATCTATTTTAGAATAATTGAATATTATATAATTTATTTTATATTTAATAATGTCAATTAATAATTGATTGTATATAATATCTTTTTATTTGGATGATGTGCAAAATAATTATTTTTTAATGTTAAATTATTAAAAAAGACAATAAAGTATTGTAACAATCCTTTTATACCATGATTGACGTGAAATTCCATTAACTAATTTTTATCAACCTAATCTAGTTAAACTAATCAACTCTAATATATTATTACTAACAAAGCAAGATAATTTTTTTATACAAATGCAGAATATTTACATTGAACAGACTAGTTAATCTTGCTTACTTACTTTATTAATTTAGGATTAAGCTAACTTAACTAATCATAATTTATACAAATATTTCCACTTGTTAATCCAACTATTCATTGCAAAGGCTCAGGATAATATCTCTATATACAACAAAACAATTATCATAGTTGCTTTGAGCAAAAATGAGCCATGGAGGTTTTAATTTTATTATATTGCTAATGAAGGAGTTTTTGCAATGGTATCTACAATATTAAACAAATAAAATAATGAGTCTAAAACTTAATAAATAAATAAATCACTTAGCAATAAAAATGGAAGGGTATCCATAGTATCCTTTTTGTTTAGATCATACCTCATATAAAAGTATACTTACATACAACAATGTAAATGGTAATAATATTTCAAATTGAGCAAATAGTAACAAGTGAATAAAGTTAAAAAAGCATTTAAATTTCCTTGTCACTTCTAATAAGTCTTATGTCTTCATAAATTTATTCTTATTCTTTAAAGTTTGCTTTATCCTTTTACAAACATTTCTCTAATTCGATTTTTATTACAATTCATATATTTTATCTCTTTTTTTTTTTACATTTCATATCATAATCACAAATTATTTTAGGATTTTAGCATCAAATATCAAATATAATTATATTCACAAGCTAAACATATAAATATATAGACTATATATTATTGCAATATCATAAAATCCTATTAAATATGCAAAATTCGAAATAATAAGATGATAATTGACTATATAATAACTATAAGAGTCTAAGAGCAAAACACAGCCCTTATATAATCAACTATATGCAACTTAAAAGTAGCTTTGGAGGACATAGTCAATTACATAGTTGATTATGAATATCTAGAGAGCACTTTGTTTTTGAAATAGCTAATTACGTAATTAACTATAATTCCTCTAAAAACAATAGTCGACTATAAGCTGGAGTTCTATAGAAAGTTTGCATTTTCACTGTTCATTTAGTAATAGTTCATCAATTTACATCACACACATTCATAAATTCAAATTTTTTCATAAAACCAACATCCATACACATATTTACATCATAAATAACAAGAAACCTACTCCATATCACAAATTTATATCATTTGATCATTGAACTTTCAATATTCATCAATTTAACTTAAACAACGTAAAATCATACAAAAAGAAATAAATTTGAGTAAATTGTTTACTTGTATAGGTATGGAAGAGATGATGGAAATTTAGAATTGCAATCTACTTGCCCTTAATTTAACCAAGAATTTTGGAGGATAACTTGAACTTTTTTAGCCAAATCTTGTTAGGATTTAAAAAAAAAACAAAGATATATAGAAGAAGAAGTTGAAGAGGGAAGATGATGATAAAGAAAAATGGGGTTGAAATGTTGTAGGAAATCTAAAATAGGCCTAAGGGCAATTTAGGAATGAAATTATCGAATTAAGGGCAAATAAAAAAAATAAATCTTCTTCATACACCGTTACTTAATTCTAATTACGTTCTTGCTTTTATATAATTTTATTTTGTCTATTATGCCTATTTTTCTCATATTTCACTACAAAATTCTATTATTTCTTATACAATTCTTGTTCTAAAAATGTTTATAATAGTCAAATAATTATTTTCTCACACAAAAATATTCTAATTATTTCTAATATTTATTGTTAACAAGGTGAATTAAGGAAATTTAATTTTCTTTCTTATTTAAACTAAACAATGTGGATTCTTATAAATTTTATTTTCAATTTTTGTTAGCACTCATAAATTTCATTTTTCAAAGACACGTAACTATTTCATAGGCTAACAAAATTTTGTATCCATGTACTCTTTAGTTATCCTCATACATAAAAGTTTATAATTAATTACTTTGAAAGGTAAATTATGTTAGGCATGAGCCTTTTTCATTAGAAAGAGAAAAAATATATTTAAGATTTAGGCTCCGTTTTGCGCAACTAGCTGATAAGTTAGCTAATAACTTATAACTAATAGTTGATAACTGATAAGTTAACTAAAGTGTTTCGTAAAATTAGCTGTTAAACTAGCTGAAATTATAAAATGACATAAAAGGACATATTAATAAAAATATATATAATTAAAATAATTTATATTTATATAAAAATTAAATTATATTAATGTAATTAAAAAGTTTAAAATAAAATTATAATTTCTAATATTTAATTAATTATATTTTATAAACTTATATATTTATTTACTTATATAATTTTTATTTTATTATTTATTATAAAATTATAATTACTTAAAATATAATTAAATATATTTTTTAAAAATTACTTAAATTTATATTACAAAAGATATGAGTTGTAAATTAAAAAAAAGAATAAGAATAGAGTTGGAAAAATTTTAAAAAAATTATAAGCTACTCTACACTTCTAGATGTTAGCTTATAACTTATTGATCAGGTCAATAAATTATAAGTTAGCTTATTTGTTATACAAAACGGATCCTTAGCGGCACTTGCAACTCGATGAATTTAACTTGAAGATGATTTGATTCAATTTATTACTCATTCTTATTGAGCTTAAGCAAAATATTTGACTTGTTTAATAGTTCAAGTCAATAATAGGTTATTCTTACTTGACTAGTTTAGTTAGTGAGCAACTTATATATATATATATATATATATATATATATATATATATATATATATATATATATATATAT
The DNA here is from genome assembly GCA_020226215.1 of Sindora glabra. Taxonomy (NCBI): domain Eukaryota; kingdom Viridiplantae; phylum Streptophyta; class Magnoliopsida; order Fabales; family Fabaceae; genus Sindora; species Sindora glabra. The sequence continues at coordinate 135,219,377 of CM035225.1, read as the reverse complement.
ATATATATATATATATATATATATATTCTTTTAAATATATATTAAGAAAATACCAATAATATACTTTTTGTTATGTATTAATATTAATAGGATTATGACTTTATTTTCAATTAGTTTGTAAGTATTGATAAGATTTTTATTTGGTTTTAAACTAATTTATGTTTAAGTTTATATATTTGTTGAGAAATTAAATTTTATATTCAAATAAATAATTTCTAATCAATTAAGTTCAAATCAAGCATAGAACTCATTTATAATTTAATAGAGTTTTTTAATTATCATTGAGCTAGTCAAGTTAATCATCAAGTTTTAACATTCCAAGTCAAATTGAGCATAAGCTAATTTTTCTACTATAATTCGGATTCGAGTCGAGCTTGAACTTATACAATTTTTTATTGAGTTATATTTGACTAAATCAGAATTTGACTTGACTTAATTCTACCCTTAAGTGACATGTAATCTCTTTAAAATCTATAAATTATTCTTTTAAGAAAAGGAATATGTTAACACCATTATAAGTCTAAATAACTTATACCAAACTTAAGTTGTTAATTCCAATAAAATTTAAAGATTGAGACCAATTCATTTTAAGTATTTTTTTTACACTACATGGAGCTTATTTTTCCTTTCAATTAATGCATTAAATAAAATTACTCCACAAACCTATTTTAGTATAAGCTATTTAGGAAGTTTTATTATCAAATAAGATAAAATTACCTATTTCATTTGTAAAATTATATGGTATTGATACAATAGTTCCTAAATTATATTAAATGGTACATAAAAATAATTTCATATTTAAATATTTATACAAAGAGATGAAATTATTCATATAGACTATTATTTAGGGATAAAATTCATCATTCACTATAGTTTGAGGACCATTTTATTAGTGTTATGCAATTTTAGAAATGTAATTGATAATTTTATCTATCAAATAGTATATTAAAAATAATGTAACCATCAAATAAAAGTGTTCAGAGGATGATCGTGAGTTAGGTCGTGCAATTCCTTATGTTAAGATATTTTATAAATTAAAAAGATTAAACATAAATATTCAATGTATTCTACATAAAATATTTTAAAACCATTTATTTATAATATAAAATATGAAGATATATTACAATATAGATTAAATAAAATTTAGACTTACACTAAATGATTTTATTTAAAATTAAAACTCACTACCATACTTAACTTCATTTTAAATTATTTTGGTAAATAATTAATTTAAGTTGTTAGAATGAAATATTATATGCTATTTAAATTAAAAACAAAAATTTTCTACATGCTATCATGTAGGAATGGCAATGGGCAAGAAAGAGTTTTGAATAGATATTATTATGCTATTTAAAATTCGTGTACCATCATCTTTCTAAAATATTCCACCCTTCCTTGTTCTCATAATCACATTGGTAGAGTTCTGAAAAACCATTCTCATCTTCATTAAATGTTTGAATCCTCATTCCAATCTTCATTTTCTCATTTTATTGAAATAATGCATATTTATCCATATTTTATTATAATATTTTAATAAAAATTAAAGATATTCAATTATTTTTAGCTTATTTATATAATTATAATTTATATATATATATTATGTTTTTCGCATTTAACTATATCTTATGATTTTTTAATAAGATAATAATTATTTAAAAATTCTAATAATACTAATATAATGAAGAATAATATGAATTCATTTTCTAAAGTGTATCTTAAAAAATTATATTTAAATTAAATAATTATATAAATATTTTTAATTTTATATTATATAATCAAATTTATATATAAATATATATTATTATATATTATATAATATAGGTAAGAGGATAGTTGAGTAGTGTCATCTCCATACCCGTATCCAATAAAAACCATATAAAAATCTCCTTACCCATATCTATATTTGTTTTCGTATCTTTATATCTACATTCGAATAGGTAAAAATTAAAATTATCCATTAAGTACGGATCAACTTGCCATCTTTAATATCATGGTTATCCATTAAGGTAAGGTAAAAAAAAAGGATTCTAATTTTTTATCTACAGTACTTCTTCATGTTTTATAGTTTTTTTTATAGTTTTGAGCAATTTAGCTTGTATATTTTAATACAATTTCTTTTTATCTATTTCAATAACACATCTATTATTTTTATATTATAAATATTCCAAAATATTAAATTTACACTAACTATTTTTTATTTAATATTTTTATAAAGGAACAATTTATAATTGGTAATTAGGGGTAGAAGTAGGTATAATCAAGCTTATTTATGACCTAACTTAACATAAGTTATTTATCTAAATAAGTTAAATTAAGGTTAATAAATAAACACATCTATAGATAAATAGACCTAACGTATCTTCTCCAAGGTCAACTTGCAAATTTATTAGACCAATCTATTTAATTGTTAATATATTTATAAATTATAAATAATATTAATACTTTAATATATATATATATATATATATAAAAGTCTAATTAAGTCGTTTGATAATTTTAGACTTTAGGAAAGCTTTGCTCTATTGACAAAATTAAAAGTTTATTTATACAAATAGGCTTTTAAATAAGTTAGTAAGGTAACAAATTAAATTCAAGCTAATAATTTAAAAGAAAATTAATTTATTTAAGATAAAATTTAATTCGACCTCTCCTACGCCCATATTAGTGATCATCTTCGAAATGTTTTTATCTATTGATCAAAATATTTTTGGTATATTATCTCATTAATAACATATATTAAAATAAATTTTAATATATTAATAATAAAAATAATCTTATTTAATATATTAATTAATACGAAGAATAAGTTACACATAGTTTTAAAAATTATCTCATATGAATTGGTTCCAACTTTTAAATTTTATTGATATTAATGGTCTAAATTTAGTGTAAACTATTTAGAATTATATTGGCGTCAACAAATCTCTTATCTTTTCTTTTTTGAAATTTTTTAAAAGTTGAAAAGATGGGAAATTTAGAAATTTAAAATTTCGGAAAAAGCTATCCGTGAGGTTTAAATTTTTAAAAGAATTATGTAATTTTATACTTTATAATTTATTTAATTTGTATTTTGCCCTTTGAAGTAACAAAAATCCTTCTTTCACCGAAAAGGTGGAGTTGGCGGCCCAATCGGTCAAAGTGACGAAGTTGATCTAATCTTCAAGAAAACATATCCTCGCACCGGCCACACCATTTATAATTGAATTTTTCTTCCACTTTCTCCGTCTTTTCTTCCTTCTTGTTTTTAAATCAGTCTTTTCTTCCTCATCTTAATTAACAGTACGAAGTCGTTCTAGAATCGTCGTGTTTTGAAAGAAGATTTAGACCGAAGATAACTAGTGACCCATATGACACATAAATTTAATTCATTTTAATTAATAATAATTTTTATTATAAATTATAATTTTAAATTATAAAATTTTCAAATAATTAACGCAAAATATGTTATCATATTTATATCAATTAAATAATGATAAAATTAATATAATTATATTCAAATTAAGTAAAAGAATATACTATATAATTAATTGTTATAGATAAAATTATTATATTATTATAATATAACATTAATAATGATTATTGCAATAATTAGAAGGATACATACACATTTAAATATTAAAACAAATAAAATTTAGAAAAATAATAAAAAAGTATATATATAAAAATGAACTAACATTTATTTATACGAAATGGAATGTATATATATATCTATCCTTAATTCTATATATATTTAAACTATGATAGATAATAAAAAATATTGTATAATTTACTAATTAATTTTTTTAATACTTTTCAAATAAAAAATTATCTATTTGATTAAATACATTAGTCTCTTTAAAAGTTATATACTATAATACAAATATATATATATGTGAGTGCGCGCGCGCTAAATACAACCAAAGATTGAGAAAGACAAATGAATATCATCCTATGACAAAAATTTAGATACATATATAATTCAATATTTGACAAAAAAAATTACATTACGTACATTCTTAATGCAGAACATGGAAAAGTCTTTCATCTTATTTACCTATAATAAAAAGATGAATGTACATTAATCTCATGTCACATCTAAAATTATAAAAAATTAATTTAGTTTACATAATAAAGCAAGTTACATATAATAAATTTACTTTATATAAAAAAAATTGATACAAATTATAAAAAAAGAAATGATATTAGTAGAAAAAAATCAAATAAACAGGAAAAATATTTCTAAAGAGATCAATATTCACTAATTAGCAACTATAGTGAACCGACGTGCCAGAAAGGATCATTAGTCATCGCCCACTAAGATGGCATCATAATGATTCAATAGATAAGTATAGGTAATAGCAAAACAATATCACTCATAGGTTTTAAGGTATGAAAATGAAAAATATAAAAGAGAAGGGCAAGGTAAAAAAAGTCAAGTAACAAGAAAAAGATAAGGTAAAGAAAATAATAATGCTCCTTTGAAAAAAATTTGATAATGATATATATAGATGGTAAAGGTTTGAATATTTTTGGATCATGCAAATGGAGATGCAGAAATAAAAATGGAAATCAATCAAAAACAAAAGCATAATTTTTATCATAATAAATAAATTAATTACTAATGGTCGATTGATTATGAAAATCAATCAATGCTATATAAGGAAGATAAATTAAAGAGATTATTCTAAAAAAAGGTGATGTATGAAAATTAAAAAACTCAATAAATTAGGAAAAAAAAGAAAGATTATGAAATTATAAAAATGTAATAAATGAGAAAAAGGAATTATAGAGTTTTTATACTCAATTTAATATAAAATACTATATATAAATGATATATTCAATCCTTAAAAATGTAATAAATTAGGAAAAAGATCAAAGTGATCATGAAAATGTAATAAATAAAAAAAAATTAGAAAGATTCTTTTAAGGAGGAAGAAAAGGCACAAAAATTAGAAAGTTTAATAAATTAAGGAAAGAAATCAAAGAAATTATGAAAATATAATAATTGAGGAAAAGAAATCAAATAATTTTTTCTCAATTTAATGTAAATTACTATATATAAATAAAAAATTTAATTTTTACACTAATTATGTGAATATGACTACTATAGTATAATATTCAATAATGATAAATTAATATATGATGAGTTATAGAAATGATACTTGATATAAAATAAGGTGAAGAACATCATGGCTAATATATAATATAAAAAAGAAGAAGAAAATAATGATGATGATAATAATAATAATACATACATACATATACACATATAGGAAATATATATGTATGAATAGATTTTATCAAGAATAATATGTTTATTTCTCTTGTAAAATTAGTTAGAAATTAACTTTTGATTTCAATAACAATTGATCATTCCTAGAAAATTTTACCTTTTTTGCACCTAAAATTTGATTTGAATTTGTGTATATAATTTTAGTGATGTTGCTACTTTTATCATTAAAAAAATTGATTATAAATTAAGAGATAGCTTCTGGAAGATTTTGTAGAGATGAAAGGAGTTAAAGAAAATTAAACTTTTCTTATAGAAGTGTTGCCACAATGGACTTTTCACTATCGTTGTATTATAAAAGAGGATTAGAGAAAATTAAACTTTTTTATCGAAGTGTTGCCACAATGGGCTTTTCACTATTGTTAAACATCATAAAAGAGAATTAGGGCTTTAATCCTGTGCTATCTATCATGAGCAAGTTGAAAATGTTATATGTGTGCTAAGGGAATGTAAAAAAGTGAGGAAAATATAGTTGAGTTTGCTAGAAACAAGTTCAAAAGTATCTTCATTAGAGTGGAAAGAAGAAAATGGTTCCACCTAAATAAACAAGCTAGCTTGCTAGATGTCCAAAATTATAATAGGTTACTATCTTAAGTTTTAAAGTTTGGATGCTATAGAAATAGAGAAATGAGAACATTTTCAATCTAACTTTTAAAGGTATGGCCAACCTATGCTATATCATTCTAAATTTAGCTAAGAATGCTTAATGGGCTTTAAGCTTGTAGGCTTGGTAGACCGATTTTTGAATTTTTTGTAAATTAAGCTTACTAAAAATAAATCTAAAATAAGTTAGGTTTAAATGAGATAGGTTCATGTAGACTACAAACTAACTAATTTTTTAAGGCAAAATAGGTTGGTTGAATAGGTTTGCAATGTAAATCGATCTAATCAAAACATATCTGCTTAAAATGTGAGTCTTAGTGAATCTAATCTAAATGGATTAGACCTACATGAGCTTTGACTCAGTTTGGTCCAATCCACCAAGCCCATTAAACATCTCTAAATTTAGTTGCTAAAATGCTAGTAGCATTCATGGATGGTTTTGGTCTATAGCATAAAGATAACTTGATTTTTATGCTTATCAAATGGATATTGTCATAGTCCTAAACCATAGGTATGTAATTGGTGTAGGAAATCACTCGTAAATCACTTTTCATGCGCCTCACATATTAATTATGCAAACTCTAACTAAAAATAGTGATATTATATCCATGCAATCGATAATTAGGACATAATTCATATTCACCATTTTTAAAAGAAAACAAGCAGAGTTTTCCCTATTTTAGATAATTTTTAAGCGCCACACACCTTAAGTTTTAAATTCTATGATGCGTACAATCAAAAAACCATAAAATATACATAAAAATAGACAAATTCAACACATTAACCATATAGACACAAATGTAGTCCAATCTAATTCAATAGTCAAATCATCTATTGATATTGTTTTTTTATTTCCATAAAAGTAGCTAGGTCCTAGTGGATTAATTTCAACATAAAAAGTATTAAAATGAAAGAATGAGTCACAACAACTCAATAAGTATATATCTATCCAATTCACACCTAGAATCAATGGAACATTTACTAAGTACTAGAAAAATTAGAAAGTAACTACAAACTTAGCTTTTGGGTTTTATGGCTCATGGTGTTAAGTGCTTTATTTGATAAATTCACTTGCACATATCTTAAAATTTTCTATTTCATATTACCATTTCATAATAACCTCAGTCACACAATTACATGAACATAGTTACATATTCACATAAGTTCATCCAAGATAGATTCATAACACATTAGCTACAAAGACAATTAAGGCATAAAAATGAATAAATCTCTTTTTGCCTTCTAAGTTAATCTTATCCTACATAATCTCTAATGTTTTCCTTTAGGGTCATACTTATCCCACATAATCATTTATTAAGAATCAAGCATCCATTTTCCTATCATTTCCTTATCACATTCTCATCTCATCATCATTCATAACACAATTCACAATCAAGTTTCAATATCAAGATAAATGGTTTATTATTACCACTCATTCTCAAACTAATAATAATAATAATAATAATAATAATAATAATAATAATAATAATAATAATAATAGCATTACCATGCCTTTATTGCATGGTCATATATACCTCTTTGATAAAAACAATCCAAATTATACAAACAAAATCTGTGTGTATGTATCATAAGCTAAATAATATCAATACTATACCTTGGTTATATGGCCCCAAAAGACTATTCAAGAACAATTTATAGTCTAAATTGACATCTTTTTTATGTAAAACAAGCCAATTAACCATCACATTAATAAGGTGCTACTAGATCAATCTAAGGAAACTTCTTGTTTTTCCAAACCATATATGAATATAATTACATGATTACAAGTATATAATTATATTTATGCATATATGTATATGTTTATAGATATATACATGTATTATTTATATTTACTTACACATATTTATATAGTAATATAAAATTTAAGAATAATAAATTTAAGTAAGTATATGCCATTCTCATACACACACACAAAAATAAACACTAACTATACATATATTTATATATTATAGAGTATGCAACAACACTATCAAGTCTCTATTATAAGGCCACAAGAGTGCTTTTAGTAATAGTTCCTAGGAAATGCATATTTCCAATATATATATATTTGTCAATAAACCATCACAACAAATTTATCACTAATAAATATTTAAAACTAAAATGCCTAAATTACAAGTATACCTGAATCTTATAATAATAACAACTTATATAAGCATAATAGTTAGGTATATAACTATATATAAAGATATAGGATTTAAAATGTTCAAGTTAATTAGAGTATATTCTCATCTTAACACACCATGTTTCTTCACAAATTCCCAAAGCATCTAAATTTGCACATTTTATTAGCTACTAATTAATCTATAAGAATAAATTAGGAAATAATATAAAATAATTATTTCTTTCTGTACAACCTTTCATCTGGGTTCTAAATAATTCACTCTAACATTCTAGATCACAAATTTTATTATTTTTCAAAGGTTGTATAAAAAAATTAGAAACTAGTTCTAAAATTAGGATTTTGAATTAAGCAACAAACATAAAAAAAAAAAAGGATTTTATGATTTAGATGGATTTACCTCATCTTAAGGAAATTACCCCTAACTTGGCAATAGTGGAAGTGTGGTAAAATGCTAGAAAATGAGGGAAGGCCAAAGACTATATTCTATTGCTAATATCACTTATAAAACAACAACTTTTTTTTTATATTAGCAAGCATCCATGGCGGTAAGGGAGGATGATAAATGACGGTAACAAAGGGTGGCTAGATGGTAGCTAAAAATGGTGACATGATAAAGAAAGGAAAAGGGATAAAAAATGGAGAAAGGAAAAGAGAGTGATGAAGGTTAGGTTACAAGAAAGAGAAAGAGAGGATAGGAAAAAAAGTAGGAAGGTAGGGGTTTTATCACCATGTTATGGGTGTAGCATAGGCTTAGGTGAAATTAATCTTATCTTGATTGCGTTGATCCAAATGGAGAAGAAGATAGAATATGATAAGTGTAAACTTACTTAGAAACTAAACTAAATCTCAACCATTTATTTTTTACAAAAATCTTATTCCTATTAGATCTTACCTGTTTATTCTTATTTGCATTTTTTTTCTCTATTCCTAACATTTTTATAATAATTTAACAATTTAAGAACACTTATAATGATAAGTGTTATAATAATAAGTGTTCTGGAATTTTATAAACATAAGTAAAAATTAATTATCAAAAACTTATTTGATATAGTGATAAAAATATAATTAATTATTGATTAATTAATTGTAGTGTGTAATAATTTTAACTTTTCTCTCACCAATGATATAACTTTTAATAATGATTATTTTCCTTAGAGGATAATTGATGTAAAGACCTTTAATGAGAGAAAAATCACAATTAAATAATAAGTTATCTTTTATAACTTATTTTTTAGTCATTATTTTTCTCTTACTAAAAGTATTTAATTAATTATCATTCAAGAAAAGTAATCATTATTAAAAGTTATGTCACTAGTGAAAAAAATCATGATTATTATATATTACAATCAATTATATTTTCATTATCATATTAACAAGCCCTAAAGCTCGTACTAATACCCTATAAACCTTTCACTCATCATTTTAAATATTTTAAGTTTGGTAAAAGAAATATCATATAGATCGTTCAAAGGAAATTTCGGACAAGACATTAACTAAATAAAATTATACTAATAGTTGTTCAATAGGATTTTAAATATACATATTTTTACCGTAACATAAAATGAATATAAATTGATAAATTAAATATTCAATTGTGTATTTCATTTTTAAAAATTACTAAAATGGGAAAATAGATTTGAAAATAACGAAATTAATTAAAATATATATTTTGAAACTTAAAAAATTCATAAAAATTACTTGGAAGGAAATTCAAATATTACAGATACTAACTCCTAGAAGGTGGACCAAGATTAACTGTGATGGTGCATTGAAATCAAGTACAAGGTTTGCTAGTTGCGGCGGACTTATTCAAGATTGTGATGGGAATCGAATTAGTGATTTTCGTTAGAATTGAGCATTTACTCATCTTTCGCGATGACATTTTAAGGGTACTTTTCACAGGTTTAGATTAGCTTAGCAATCAGATTTATGGAAAATTATTATAGTGTCAGATTCTAAAGTTTTGGTGGATATTTCAAATCATAAAAAGAACGGCCACACTGCCACCTTTAAGCGCCGTAAGTTGTTATTAAACAAGAACAGGTAAGTCAAATTCTTCACACTTTCGAGGGAAGGGAATTGTTTTACAAATTGGTTTGCTTCCTTTAGTCTGCAACATGATTTGGGGCTAACTATTTTAGATGGTCCCTTGTTAGGTTTACATTATTTGTTAGATATCATTTGACTTGAAAAAATAGTATAAAAACTAAAAAGTGTAATAAAAAATTCTCAAGTCATTTAGTTGACCGCAAACTGTTAAAAGAAAGTAAGTAAATTTTTTTAAAAAGTATCACTTTTTATAGATTATGAAAAGTTATTTATTCATACTTTTCGATAAAAAGAATTTCAGATGTATTTTATAGTTAAGAATACAAATTTATCCCTACTTAATTTTACTAATAGCTATTTTAACATTTTACACTTGATATTTTAAAATAATAATAAATATAATTTATTAATTATAAAATATAAAAATAATTATTATATTAATTATATGGAAAATAAAATGAATATTATATAAACTTATATTAAATAAATATTAAATTATAAATATAATTATATTTATTATATATAAGTCTTAAATTATTTTATTTATTATTTCAAGATCCAAGCATCAAAATTTAAAATTATAAATTTCTTATCTATTTTACATAAATTTGATAACATTAATTATTTAACTAATATTTTACTTCATTTAAATTATATTCATTTCAATTATTATATAATAATATATATATATATATATATATATATATATATATATATATATATATATATAGATAAAAAACATCCGAAATTGTTTATATAAATCTATTTTATTTTTATAGTAAATTAAAAATGAAAAATTAATAATTTAGAAAAATTACAATGGAAGGAGAAGTTAGAAATATTTTTTTAAATATAATTAGAGATAATAATATTTATTAATATTATTTTTTTATATTATAAATTTAAAGTGTATATTAATTATTTTAATAATACTTCTTAAAAAGTTTAGAGTTGAACTAAATAAAATATAAGAATATTAATTTTCTAATGTCAATCGAATAATTTTGAATACTTTAGGAAAAGCTCACAAGGGAATATGTTTCCTAGAAAATTTAACTTTTCACGAAAACTATTTTATATGTGAGTCAAACAACTCTTTACTTGATGATGTAATTGGGGTTTTTACTTCACGAGTAGTTAGAACATGATTTTTTTTTGGACCTTGGCCTTGTTTATTTAAAAAAATTATGAATGATTAATTAGATCCACATTTTTTTGAAAAAAATAAAATATTTTATTCAATTTTAATGCACTATTTTAAAATCTAGACCAGATTGGACTAGTTAGTTCAACCAGTCAAGTGAGAATTAAACCATAATTCGATTTGAGTTTTATCATAAACTTGAGTAAGCGGTCAAACCATTTTGAACTGGCTTGACCTACTATTAGTTCGAGAAATTCGACAAACTGGTGTAATTTAGTTTAAGTAGGTTAAGCAACAACCGTAATAAAAAATTAAAATTGCAATTTAAGAGATTTGGACACAGGACCCTAAGGCTTAACATATGCTGTCTCACCACTTGAACTAATACTTCCATTGTTATTATAACAATAAACAATGTATATAATTTTTTATTTTTCACATTTCATTTCATTTAAATTTTTTATAAATAATATATTATATATTTATATTATATGTTATATATAATTAAACTATTTTTATTTTGCTAATGTTTAATTTAAAATTTTTATTATAGTAAAATGAAATATGATATTAATATTATAAAATAATATTAAAATTGAGGTAGATATTTGTAATTAGAATAAAATTAATGTTTATTATTTTTTGTTTCATAAATATACTTGTACAATTTAAATTCATTTAATTTCTATGTATATGTATAATATTATAATTTGTATATATAATATATATTTTAATCGATTCAATCACTCTACTTCAATCGATTAAATCGATTTGACTTTAGTTCACTTACTCTGCCGAGTCAATAACTAGTTTGAGTATAAGAATGCAATTTTAAAGTGATTAAATTTTATCTTTTTTACTTTAGAAATATGAAATCACACTAAAACTTCACAAACTTAGAATCAACACTTATTATTAACTTAATTAAATATTTTATCATATTACATAATTTTTTAATAAATTTTTTAAATAAGAATTATAATATTATTATATTTTAGTTTATTTTGTCATTTTTTATATATAACTTTGCAAGTTTTTTATTATTAAATTAAAATTTTATATATTTAATTTAATTCATATTAACCATATAATATAGAAATTATTTATAAAAAATAACAAAATAAATTAACATACTATTAAATTGTGATTCTTGTTAAAGAGACCATAAATTATATATAATTTTAAAAAATAATAAATTAAATTAATTATATATATTAATTCTAAATTTTATATGATTTAAGAGAGTATTTTTAAAATTTTAAAATAAAAAAATATAATTACTTTAAAATTAAAGAGAAATTTTTGTATTTTTGCAAAAAATTTTCGTTTCAATCGCTTAAGTATACAACGTTTGAGGGGTACTTGGCATTACATTGACGTGGGCGGAATTTGAAATATTGTTGGCAGTGAACCTTGAATTATATAGTGGAGGAGTTTGTGCCTTCCTAGCCTTATCTATGAAGAATATGAGAATGGAATAATCAACTATAAACAAAATATTATATATATATATATATATATTATATATATAATATGTATATATGTATATATGTATACATATATATATATATATACATATATATATATATATATATAAAAGAATGGTTAACTTTTACTTTTTCATTTAAATAAAAATATTATATTATTAATTTTATTTAATTAATATAAAAATAAGGATGTTTAAATAATTTAAGTGAAAAATATTAATTTAAAATTTAGTAATGCTAGAATGAAATAATCGGCTTTTTAAGATTTAAAGTTTCTTATAACATTGCTTTTTAAAATATTGAAGTTAATTCTATTCATACTTTCTTCATTATAATAAATATACTTATTAAATCAAGAAATTAGTGATTGTGACAAATTTATTATAATGTTATTTATTATTTTATTATTTTTAAATTTATATTAAAATTTAATTTTTAAAAATAAAATAAATCATATTATATTTATATTATTTAGTGATTTTGATATCTAAATTATAAATAATAAATAAAAATAAAAATAATACATGAGAGATAAAGGAGTAAGACTTAAATATAGAATATATAATTAAGTTCTTCAATTCAATTAAATTTTAATTTATTTAAATTTAAAATATTTTTATAATAAAAACAAAATATATTATATTATTTATTATTTAATATATTATATTTTAAACTATAAATACATAACAGGAAAACTTTAACACATAAAAGGATAATTTTAAAAAATAAGAAATAAAAACTTGTAAAATTGAAAAGAAAGTAGGTTTGGAGGGGAAGGAAGATTACGGCAGAGTGACACATGTCAGAAAAGTGCACAGAAATCAAGGTGTAAATAGATAGATTAGATTAGATTAGATGAGAAATTTTGACTACAAATTAAGAATTAGGATCGGTGGGTTAACATTAGTAGGCATCTTTCATCTCACTTGCAAAACACGTGGACTCCTGTAAATGGAGGCTGACCTTATGTGAGTTTCATAAACACCTAATCCGCCGACAAGCATGAAGCAAATGAGTGGTTTTGCTTAATATTTTATTATGTCATGAAAAGACATCCATTTGTGAGGAAATTATTGGTTAGGTCCTAACTAATTTACTCCGGGGGCGGGGGTTTCAAGTCTATGATTATCTTAGAAAATTTTAGGATTTATTTATTTATTTATTTATTGTTTAAAATGTATAATTTAAAAAATATAAAAATATAAGTAATTTTAAATTTTTTTTCTTGATGTTAATTTTATAATTAAATGAATTTGTTCTTTATTTGTAATACTAATTATCTTTTATTTTTTTAATTTTTTGAATTTAAAAATAATTTTTAAAAATGATTTCTAAAAAAAAATACAAATATATTTAAATACATCCTTATTCTCATTGCAGTTTATTTGCTAGCTATATTTTTCTTAGGTTTCTCTATTTGAAGCCGCCAATTATTTGAAAAAAAAAAAAAAGTCCAAATATTAGGCACATCATCCTTAAAGAGAAGAAGAAATTAAGCAGCATGAGAAAGTTGTTAATTGAATCGAACATGTATTGAATTTCCATTTTTAACGGACGTATTTCTAAAAGGAATATTGAAAACACTGGAAGCAGTGCGAGTGAGAGGCTATACATGCTGAAAACGAGAATGTTGTTAGGTGGAAGAATAGAAATAGCAGCAGGGTAGAATAGAAAACTTCTAGTCCTGGGATGGATGATAAATTGATAATACAATCCACGTTCCCTGCTCTGCTGTTGTTTTTGGAATTTTATATTTCTGTCAACGCCGTGCCTGGAAAAAAGAAGTACTTGGCAATTTACAATGGATTATTCAAATAGTAATGTTACATGCATCTAAGATCCCAAAATAGAATTTAATGTATATAAAATATTTCACATTCATTTCAGTATTTATAACATTTTTATTATTTAAATTATTTGCGTCAATTAAGATAAAATATTGCTGTAAATCTTTCTTATTTAATATGCATAATCGTAAAGAAAATAAAATAGAATTTTGAATTGAAAAATCTTCACAATAAAAGTACTTGAGTTTAGAAAAGGTAAAGAAGTGATGATAAAACCAATATTTAAAACTCTCAAATATAGTTTTCCTCTCTTAAATTCTTCCTTTTTGATACAAAATTGTGTTGGTGGAATAGTATATGAGTGTATCCTATTTATATATCTATTTTTTAATTTGAAATGTCCATCAAGTAATTGAACTTTTTTAATGAACGATTGAGATTATTGTAATATTAATAATCAAATAATTATCCACATCATCATTGTGTCAAATATTTATGTTAGATAATTATCCTTATCAAGACATAAATATTAGATAACTATCCATATCATTGTCATGCCAAATAATTATCCTCATTAATTATCATTATTATCATTACGTCTGATTGTATTAGATAATTATCTTTATCATTATTGTATTATCTGATAAAGACCATAATAAGGAAAATTTCCAATATTCTCCCACTTGACCCAATCATTAACAACATAAACATTAGATGCACGATAAAGTAATCTTATTCATCATGTTCATCATTATAAATACCATTATATGATAAGTTAGTAAGTTATATGGTTGTACATTATTTCTGTAAAATATTTTCTTCCATCTACTGCATCACTTATAGAGCATGTTTGGTTTGCGGGTTCTTTTATCCCCGGGAATATGAACATTCCGAGGAATGTGCATTCCCAGGAATGAAGTATTCCCATGTTTGGTTAAACGTATATATTCCTGGGAATATCTTATTTGATTCCTAAACAAGTTATTTTCCCATGTTTGGTTCATATTTTACGTTTTTGGACTTTTTTTACAAGTTTACCATAATGCCCCTATTCTAAAACGACACATAGAAGTACGTCTGGGAAGATGAAAAGGACAGAAACAGTCGATTCGCTTTCCCGCCTAAAGCACTCAACTGTTAAATCACTTGAAAATTGAACGAGAATACCTCAGAACCACTGAAAAAGGTGGATTCATTTGATATCGTTTCCTCAGAAGATAGCATTTCCAGCCTTCGACAACTTTCAGCCAGTTGCAAGTAGTCACTTTTCCTAACTCGACACATCAAAATGGGTCGCTATACGGTAAATGTTGTTGTATCTTACACATTCTTTTTCATATATGTTGCAGGGGATTATCTTGACAGGAAATGTTACTGCATCTACATGTTTGTTTGTATGTTGTGTATATTATATAATATTCATGTTTAAACGAAACCCTAAGAAGTTAAAAGATGTTAAAACTGATATGTTGACGTTACTGTCACTAATTACATAGTAATCACTTGTGATATATATATATATATATAGCAAATAAGATTGTGGTTTGCGTGTCCATGTATACCATATATATATATATATATATATATATATATATATATATGTATGTATGTGTGTGTGTGTGTACAGTATATATGTTGAAATGAAAAGAGTAACGCATTCTTCAATATTTTTATTTCCTGTACAAGACAGTAACACCTTCTTTTATAAATTTCATCGTTGATCAAACTGCATTTTGCCCATTTTAACCGTGTTCCTAATTGGTTGTTGCTATTTTGGATTAAACAGAAACATTCCATATACAATGTATATATATATGTGTACAGTATATATGTAGAAATGAAAAGAGTAATGCATTTTTCGATGTTACTATTTCCTGTGGAAGACAGTAACACCTTCTTTTATGAATTTCCTCGTTGATCAAATTGCATTTTGTCCATTTACTATTTTGTTCTTAGCACAATAGGACATTATTTTTTTACAAATTTTTTATCTTTATCCTTGATTGTGATGTTACTGTTTCCTCCACAAACAGTCACACCCTCAACATGATGCAAGTTTCATTGTGAAGAAAGTAATATTTTGTCTGTTTATATTATCTTTTTGTTAGTGTTACTATTTCAAATCAAATAGATACATGTCCCTACACAAGAAAATAACATGTTACTATTTGTTCTCAAAATAGTAACATGCTAATTTTTAACTATTTTGATGTTAATCTTGCTTGATTTGTGAACTTATCCTTAGATTGATCGATTTTGTTCTTAATCACCTTTGACTTGTAAACTTATTCGAACAGAAGGACAACAAAACACCCAAGCAATCCGAGGAAATTGAAGAAAGAAATACGAGATATGAGCAATACAGATCCAATCTGTTAGCGTGCATAAAGCAGATTGAATTAACAGATTGAAGAGTTTAATCTAAACAGTGTCTACAAGAGTGTGCTGGAGCAAAACCTTTTCTGGCTGCTTATCGAAGCCATTATCACAAGCAAGCTTGATCGCAGTATATTTTGAAAAAGCGATCAAGAAATAAAAGCAGTCATTGCCACATTCTCGTCAAAACATGAAAAATTCCTAATTGGCGGTGAACGTTTGAGCATCACCCCTACCTCAGTGAAGCTCATATTTGGAATAAGGGATGGAGAACGCCCCATCGACACAACACCTGGGAAGAGGCCACAATTTGATTTTGATACCAGGCGATTCCTTGGCCAAGGACGCCTAACAAAATCAATAATATTCAATGCACTCCAAAGGGCGGTAGGGGGAACATCAGAAATTGATGTTGAAGATGTCTCACGCTTAGTAACCCTAATACTGTTGGTGACCCTATTTGTACCAAATAGGGCTCAGACATTTGCCTGGTCCTACCTGAAATATGTAGAGGATCTAGATGACATGGGACAATATTGTTGGTCTGGACATATACACGAGCAACTGATGAACTCAATCACAAGGGACAACCTACTAAATGTCACTGGCTGTGTCATGCTATTACCAGTAAGTAACAATTATCAAATTTGTTACACTTCATGTCATTTCTTTTAACTTGATTGAGAGTTTTTGCCATATTTCTTGCATGTTTCTGGCAATGTTGGTTAATGTTACTATTTTCACTCCAAATAGTAACATGTAACCCTTTAGTGTGTAAACAACAATTCTACATCTTCATGGCAGTTAGGTTGTTAGTGTGACTTCATCTGTGCAATTGTTTTAAGTTTACGGTTCATGTTACTGTCTGAATGCAAAACAGCAATGTGATATTGTTTTGTTCTCAAACAGTAATATTGTTATTTTCATATTTTTCTAGTGAATGACTATTGATTAGTCATGTTACTTTAAGATTTTATGTATTATTATTGCCTAGACATCAATAGAAACTAATTACTATTTATTGTGTAGACAGTCACATCCTAATTTTAAGAACATCTCTAGATGCAACTTTAATTGAAGATTTAATAAAATAAAATGTATATTATATTATCGACAGTACTGGTTATGTGAGACAATAAATGTGCTTTATGGGCATCAAAATCAGAGGGTACCAAGATGCCTAAAGTGGGACCTGAAGCACTTCACACACCAATTGAAGGAAATAATGGTCAGCCATCTTCAGGTAACATTTGGAAAATGTCATTTCCTTTATCCATTTTACAATCATGCCATTATTCAATCCTTTACCTCATGTTACTGTTTCTTATTAAAATAGAAATACGTCAAGAATTACACTCAATTAATCACTCTTGTGTTTCAGGTGATCAATAGAGAACTACAGCTAACAATTAAGGAATAAAATTATTATAATGTGACAACCCCAAAACTTCAACTTGTTGAATACAATGATCAAGTAAAAACACAAATCACACCCTCTCACTTTGATGAATTCAAAATGAAGGACAATACATGAATGAACCAATACCTAATTCAACCAAGAAAAATAACACTGGATCAGTTTGCAGATATTGCATTGAGTCATAAACAATATCAAGCAGAAGATAAAAATAAGGTACAAATAGTTGAGGGATCACTTATTCAGCATAAATTCTAAGATAATTGAGTTGATCGATGAATTGAGGTTCCTTACAAAGAAACTTCAGATGACAGAACAACAACTAAAACAAGGGAAGGAAACAATCACAGACCTAACTCAGGAGAACACACAGTTCTAAACACAACTAAAACAAAGGAATGAAATAATCACAGAGCTAACACAGGAGAACACAGAGCTCCAATTGCAATTATATGACACAAAAAGTACATAGAAAATCTCCAGATGATCAAGGAGACATTAGAGACTGCAAATGCCAATCTTAATGACCAAAATAAATAGCTGAATACACGGGTCACTAAGATGATAGAAATAATTGCAGCTAAATTAAAAAAGATTGAGCATGTTGAAGGATCGATGATAAAAAAAAAAGAAAATTAAAATGTGTGATAGATTACACATCCTCTAGCTAATGTGATAGGCCCATTAAACAATGACAAACACAATAAAAACTCCTACTGAGGAGGAGATTGGAAATGACAAGGAGGATAATGTGATCTTATTGGAAGATGATTCAACACCAGAAATTACTAAAAAGAAATAAACTAAGAAGACATCCAAAACTGCATGATGGCCGATTGCAAAGTACATCCCCCAAGATGTTATGGACAACATAGTGAAAACAGAAGAAGCAGGAGAAGTAATGTAAGTCATATCTAGTATTTTTGTTTAATTTTACACTTTCCAGTTGAAGAAAAACATTTTTGATGTTACTATATCTTGTTTAAGATAGTAACACCTTCTTGTGTCCAAGTTTCATTGTTAACGACACTACAATTTGTTTATTTATTATGTTCTTTGGTTGATGTAACTGTTTCACACTAAACAGATACATGAAAACTACATGTTACTATTTGGACGTAAATAGTAACATGTTAATATTTAATGATTTCATGGATAATAACATTATTGAATCCTTTGTTTAACTACACTATTATTTACAGGTTTATTATCTGGTCGTCTCCTCAGTAGGACATGTTCATAATAATGGATGAGTTGCTGCAGGTGCTTGCAAATAGTCAATAATAAATAATGTACGTATGCATATCTCAAACTTGCATAAATTATGTTTTCTCTAGTTCTTTTTAGTGGTGTTACTGTTTCGAGATATAACAGTAACATGACAGAATTGATCATTTGCAGGCTCATATGAGATAATGTTACTGTTTATTGATGAAACAGTAACATGCCATGCGAAAAGTAATTATCTGACAATTTCCATTTCTTCAATTTCAAATCATAGATAGTTATGTGGTCATTTGCAGCATGAGCAGGACATCCAGAAAAATAATATATTTGTATTTGACAGTTTGTGTTGGGTAAGGTGTTGAATACATTCCATAAATGTGATATAGAGATAATAATTTGATATTGAAGTAGTGTTCATGCTGTGTTAATAGTCTTATGTGATTAACCCTCACAAAATGTACAAGGATATGAGGGTGCACAAATTCGATCAAAGGGTGGGGGAAGCAATGAATGCAGACATTATTCTATTCCCAATGAACTAACAGGCGTGAATGACTGCAGTAACCTCAATCACTTTACACTTCTCGTGCTGGATAATACTAAGTGCAAGTGAACTCATTACAACTCATTAAGGTGAAAAAAAATGAGGCTTGTTGATCCATACTTTCGCGATACCCAAACAGCGGTGAGTGTTACTTGCACTGTGATCAAACATTACCCATTGCTTAATCAAACACATTGTTTTATTAATAATGCTTAATAGATTGCAAGTACTAACCATTGCTTAACCTTGCTTGATCTTCTCATCTATATCATTTATGAATATGATATCTGTCTTAAAACATGAAAATTGACACAGCAGACCAATAATAGGCATAGACACTTATTGTGTGCCGTTACTTATTATTGATATGTTATTAATGCTTGATGTTGCTGTTTCAAGTGATAACAGTAACACGTTGCTGTCTCAAGGTTTTATTGTTAATGCCCTTGCGTGTTGTTTATTTTTGATGTTAACAGCCAGTGATTATGTTTTTTCATCACAAAAGAAACATATTACTATTTTTGGATCAAATGAGTAATATGATTTTTTAATCGATTCCCTCCTTAACCATGCTTGATTTTGTCAATTTATTTAAAAACAAAAGAACTACTATGAGTAAAAGAAAAATGAAATCCTTTGCAGAAATGAGAAGGTACAGAGTACATCAAGCAACTGCAGAGCCACCTTTTGATATCATATCATATGAAAAGTCACCAATAGGAATTTAGATCGTGAGTAACAACTTCTTTAGTAGTTCATAAGATTTGATAGTTATAGGTTCCAAACTAACTCATTTACTTCTAATTACAATTTCAGACAAGACTACAAAATTTTTGTCTATAAACAAATAGAAGATATATAAAACAACAAAGAATTTGAAGAAGAATTGCCAGTGGAATCCGTTAGGAAATACATGGCAAAATTAGTGATAAATTTTCTTAAGGATTTCAAACTTCCAACTCGATGTGATTATTAAATTTATATGTGCATGTACATAACATTTACAATGTAGTTACAATTCAATTATATGTAACGTTCAATTACATGTAACATATTACATTCAATTGTATATAACATTCAATTTTATGTAATATTAAATCATAATTTTTAATAAAAAACTATCTCTAAAGTCACAATAATTTAAAATATAACTTTCCTTTTTAAACAAGGAAAAAATTATCTTTTATTAAATTGCCTATATTTATCATAGAATATATTAATTATTTTCATTAAAGGTTTTTCATGAAAACATTAAATACTAAATCTGTTGAACTAAACTTATCTAAATGGTTATTAGATGCCCACATTTTACACTTGTAAATAATTATAAGTGCAAAAAACACATCATCGAGATATGAAAGAGAAGGTAGTAACTGAGGAGGAAGAGGTGATTGACTAAATGGAAATAGTGGCCTATTCATCTGAGTTGGATTTTCACTATCTTCCATTGTAATTTTATTCATTCACATCTATATTTTTATAATAACTGCGTACATAACTTAGTTTAAATTATATCATTCATATAATTGAGAAATGAGAACTAAACTTAGAAATAAACACAGAAAAAATATATTAATATACTTTACCACTAATTAATTATTTTTAACTTTGGTTGCTCCTTTCTTCAGTCAAATTGTGTAAGATTTATATACGTATGGTAGACTTCATTCCAATTTCTTATTGATGTTTTCTCACACCTGACATATTGTTACAATCGTTTGTTGCAATGTCAATGTTGATGTTACTGTTTTGACTAAAATAGTAACATGCAAGGACCTAGCATAATCTTGAGTGTTCATCCAATCAGGCACACATCCAACGTGAAACTAACAAAAATTGCTTTCTGCAACGTCCTAAGTTGATGTTACTATTTTGAATCAAGCCAGTAATATGCAAGGAAATGGCATATTCTTGATGTTACTATTTTAACCAAGACAGTAACATGCAAGGACCTAGCGTATTCTTGAGTCTTCATCTAGACAGGTACATATCAACTCGAAATAAACGAGAAATCGCTTGTTGCAACCACCTATATTGATGTTACTATTTTGAACCAAGGCAGTAACATGCAGGGAAATGGCGCATTCTTGATGTTACTGTTTTAACTACAACAGTAATATGCAGGGACCTGGCATATTCTTGAGCTTTCATCCAAGCAGGCACATGTCCAACACGATACCAACAAGGATCGCTTGTTGCAACCACCTAGATTAATGTTACTATTTTGAACCAAGACAGTAACATGCAGGGAAATGGCGCATTCCTGCATGTTACTGTTTTGACCAAAATAATAACATGTAAGGACCTGACGTATTCTTGAACTTTCATCCAGGCAGGCATGTCCAACGCGATACCAATTAAGGATCACTTATTGCAATCACCTAGATTGATGTTACTGTTTTGAACCAAGACAGTAACATGCAAGGAAATGGGGCATTCCTGCATGTTACTATTTTAACCAAGACAGTAACATAAGGACCTGGTGTATTCTTGAGCTTTCATCCAGCAAGCACATGTCCAACGCGATACAACTAATGATCACTTATTGCAACCACCTAGATTGATGTTACTGTTTTGAACTAAGATAGTAACATGCAGGGAAATGGCTTATTCTTGATGTTACTGTTTTAACTAAAACAGTAACATGTAAGGACCTGACGTATTCTTGAGTTTTATCCAGGCAGGCACATGTTCAAACATTAAATTAACTAGTAATCCATGAGGACATTGAGAAAGTGTAAATATACTTAAGTATGACAGATGCAATCATTATAGAAAGTGGAAAACCACATTATCATAGAAGCATTCATCTCAAATTGGATATTATAAATTCAACCAAAATAAACATGATAGTCCAAAATAGGTGATAGCTGCTACATTAATTTTCTGATGTAATATCACTGTAGATTTCCTAACAGATGCTCAACATATTCCTTCCTCCAATCGATGGACAAAGTAAAAAAAAGATCAATTCGATGTTGTTCTTTGGTTATAATCCAGCCATCATCCTTTGCATGTTTGTATGTCCATTAACTTGTTTCAGTTCATCAATCACCCTTATCCTTCGTTAGCTCCTTTTTTTTCATGCTTGAAACATAATGCAAGTTCCATCACAGTATTCTTTATAGCTTCATAAATACTTCCCAGCTGAGTTATGGTATTGGTCATTTGATCAATAGCATTATCATGGTTTCTAGCTCTTTTCTTTAATTTGTTCGGACTACTTTATCCACTGGATGACTCTTAAGTATTTGGGAATGTTGGAGTTGGAGGTTGGAATCCTTAAATACTTTCCCAGAACTCATGAAGATCCTCAGGTTGCATGTTAGATTAGCCCTCTTGCTATCTATCTACATTCCGTTGTATTTCTTATTCCATTGCTTGCACTACATCATAAGGATCTTCAGCATCTTCACCATTCGCTCTATCTTTACCATATACTCATTGCAATTCATTGAAAAATGGGGGACTTATTATATAATCCAGTAACATTAGGATGAGACTGCCACACAACATGAAATGTAAAGCAAAAATTAATAAATAAATACCTTTTGAAGCTAAATATTGTTAAAAAATAATAGGATATATTTACCTTTACCCACTTATTAAAGATCTCCTTCTTAATCATAATCTTCTTTTCTTAGTTATCCAGTTCAAATTCACTTACCTTTAGACTTAACATCTCTGCGATGGCTCCATATTGCTTTTTCAAAAGCTTAACTCTTGATTTAATGTGTAGGGAAGCTTTACACTATACCTTGACATTTTCTCCCCAAGCATTCTCTCTAATTCTTTTAGATATCCAGATTTGAATTGCCCACAACCTTCAGCTTTTCAATGTCTTCAAGTTGAAAGTTCCACCAAGGCTCCATTAGCTTACAATCTTCATTCTATGTCCATTGGTGTTTGCAGCTTTTAATTTTGATTGGGTGCTTTCACCCATCTCCATTAGTGAGCTAAGTCATATACAATGCAAAGTAATATAACCCAACAAATTATACATTTGAAAAAAATATAGCCAAGTTTCCCATATGCAAACAAATTGTATTAGAATGTTCAAATTGAACTATAAAACAAATGAAGTCAATTACATAATAGCTCATACAATTTAAACCATATAAAAACTTAGAAGACAATAAATATAAAAGTTTCCTAAATATGACTTCCTTCCAAATGTTTCATATTTCCTCTACAAGATTATCTTTCCATGTAATCCATTCCTCACTTGACTCCACATGTGTAATCAAATCATGTGTGTAATCATTATTCTCCTCATTAAATTATAAGGTTGCCTCCAAGGGATCCACAGTTATCATTTGTTTGATATGATTATGCAATAGGCAACATACAGATATAATTCTACCTTAGGTTTTTATAAGATAAAATGACTCATTTCTTAGGATTGCCCAACACCCTTTTAATAATCCAAAAGCCCTTTCTATAACATTCCTAGCGGATGAATGCTTCATATTAAAAAACTCTCGAGGTGTGGTTGGTTGTGCTTCATCTCTCCATTCGCTTAAATGATACCTTTGCCCTTTATAAGGTGTAAGGAATATAGTACCATTCATATATCCAGCATCACATAAGTAATAATAGCCTCTGATCAATTATATAACTTAGCAAAGGTATAAAATGAAATAAAATAAAATCTCAACAATTGATTTCTTGTGCATTGAGTACTTTGTGGAACTTTTAGACCATTAGGACAAGTAATTCCATCCTTTAAGCTCTAGAATAGCTACTAAACCCTCCCATCTAGCCAAAACATAAATAAATTACAAGTTTTGTGAGCATACTCCTAGCACAGTAGTAGTTACCTCACCCTTTCTGTTTTGAAATCTAGGCTTATCAACCTCTGAAACATTCACCTTGATATGAGTTCCATCTAATGCTCTTAAATAATTCTACAGATTGAAACAATGAAAACCTATTTCATTCTTAAAATGTAGATACCATTCTATAACTAATTTTTGTAAATTTAAAAATACCTTAAACCATTTCCATTTAGGATCACTAGAATTTTCAATGATCGGTTCAGGTTGTTTAAGTAATTCTTTGTAGCACCTTAGCATAGCAACCAAAACATTGTTAAATTTCCTGTTAATAGTCTCTCTGAATCTTATAAATTGTCTCTTTATAACTCTACTTTTAACATCATGGGTTAAGATGTGTAAAAAAATTGCCACCATTTCCTCAATACCTATATTCCTAATAGGCTCTAGTCTACCAACCACCCTTAACATGTCACACAATTTGTGAAAAGAAAACTTATCCATTCTAACATTTTCAATAAATGCCAAGTCATTTATAAAGACTATCATATCGAAGTTTACATTTCGGACCAACATCCTATTATGGTAATCAAATCTTATTCTTTTCTTTTTTCTCAACTCTTTCAGTAAAATAGTAGAAATCACCATGATCAAAATTAAAGTGAAATCATTTAAAAGCTCTAATAATATAATCAATATAACAATGATTCTTTTCTTTTTTGCTTGAATTGGAGGATCCATTCCGCAACAGTAACACACACAGCACAATATAGGATGTATAAAGCAAAGTAATAGTTAACTAATATAATTTAAATTTATAAAATAAAAATAAGTGATCCAAATGAGATAAAAACCTAAAATATAGAATAAAGAGGTAAAATAATGTTCAAAATATTGGTAATTTGGGATCAGTATTTTCGAGTTAGAAAATCCAATACTGTATTATAGAAAACCTGGGCAATAGGAAAAACTACTGGTTGTTAGTTTGGGTTAGAATAATTTCGTATATGCAATTCATGTATGTGCCAAAGCAATGTGAACTGTTGTATGTTATTGTGCTATTTTTGTTGTTAGGTTTCGTCATCCTTGTGCCGTATATGTATAAATATTCACGATTATTTGTTCTAGACAGAAATATATTGCAAGATTTAGGGACCTACCTCAAACGTAACAGAAGCGAAGTGAAAGCCAAGAAAATGATCGATAGAGGAGAAGCAATGAGCATAGTAAAATCTAAAGCTGGGATGGTTATGTTTTGAGTAAAAAAATGGTATATTTGTCCTGAATTTTTAATATTGATATTCCTATGGGATGGGAATCTTAGATTCCCACCTCCCCCCATGGGAATATTTTGAAAAAAAATTGGGATAAAAACATTCCTGGTAATGATACATTCCTAGACATGTTTTTTAAACTTTTGAACCAAACACAGGAATTTAATATCCCTACAAAATATTTTCGAGCAAGTCAATGACATGACGTGAATCAAACGTGCCTATAATTTAACATATCGGGCCTATAAGTAATATACATTTTTCATAATAGTTCATATAATATCTCATTGAGACTTTCCTATTTATAAAATAATGTGTACATTTATCAAAATAGAAAATTTATTAATGTACGTTAGAAATACAAAAGAGAGCTTGGAGTGTTAGGGCAATCATAAGCATTATTTAAGGATGCAATAAAGATTCATTTTATGCACATGTTCTTAAACAATTTTGGTTGCATTCCTTTGTTAGAGGATATACATCGTAAGATAAACATTAAGAGAACTTCATAAAATTAGCCTTAAACATAATAATAGCATAACTTCATAAATTACTTTAATATTTCATTATGGGTAGAAGATAAACATTAGGAATTATAAAGAAAACTTAAAATATCAATTCTTAGGCATAATCATGAATTATTATTTATCATATTATCTTCCAGGTACATCATAACATTAAAAGGAACAAATATATCAAAAAAGTAAAAGTTCATCTTATTTGTTTCACCCACATTATGAAATTAGCAGTAGTACTAAAAACATAAGTATGCTCATGACAAACATTCAATAGTGAAAATTGAGTAAACATCATGATATATATATATATATATATATATATATATATATATATATATATATTGTACTAGTACAACAAAAGATATCTTCATTAGCCACATAGGAAGGAAAAATTATTTTTGACTTTGAAAGAGAAAATATGCGATATCAATCCTAAATTTAAATTATAAAAAGAAGATTCTCAATTCTAAACACATGATTTAATACCACATGTATGTTTTTTTTATTTTATGCATTAAATCTAATATGTATAATCATAAAGAAAATAAAATAGCATCTTAAATTGAAAAATAATGTAAAAAAAGTAAAATAGAATATTAAATTGAAAATTTTTCATAATAAAATAATTAAGATAATATATGAGTTTTGAGAAGGTCAAGAAGCCTTAATAAAATGAATATCTAAAACTCTCCTTTTGGCTTTCTCTCCTTTAACCTTTATCTTTTAATACAAAATTGCGTTGATGGAATAGTACATACGGGTATTCAAGTTATAGGCAAGGAAAGGACCTATCTATGTATGTATTTTTTAATTTGGAACATTTATTAAACAACTAAATAGTTTGAATGAATGATGAGATTACACCAATATTAATATTCAAGTAACTTTTCATATCATCATTGCATCATATAACTATCATCATCATCATCATCTTTATAAGATAAGAACATAAATATCAGATAATTATTCACATCATCATTGCATTAAATAATTATCCTCATTAATTATCTTTAGAAAAAATATAGACTTCTTTGAATTTTAGTAAAATTATGTAGACCTCCCATTGAGTATTAGAACCTACATAAACCTCCCCTAAAATATAAAATAATATTATACTTAAATTCAAATTTGAATTTTTATTTAATAAAATGATGATAAAAGATGGTTATAACTATAAATCAAATAATATATACTAATACGAAATATTTTAAATATTTGTAATAAGAAATGCATCTCGATTGAGTTTAAATAATTAAAATATCTTTGATGGATAAGTTAAATTTTAATATAATTGTAATAGATTTTAAACTATTTGAATTTAATCATAGTATATCTTTGATAACAAAATACTTGAATTATCATATATTATATAATTTTTATTAATAATCATCTTTTTTTCATTATTTTATTAAAGAAAAGTTCAAATTTGAGTTTTAGTGTGACATTATTTTATATTTCATAAGAACTTTATATAGGTTTTGAAATTAAAAAGGAAGCTTGCAAAATTTTACTAAAATTTGAAAGAAGTCAATATATTTTATCTTATCTTTATCATCATTACATTAGATTATATTAAATAATTATAGACTAATTATATTTATCATTATTGTGTGATAAGGGTGACGATTAAAGAAAACCTCAATAATTGATTCTAGTTTCCATGAGTACTTATTATAATAAAATGTTGCCCAACCACCTTTTTTTCCTTTTTTTTTTGGGTTGAAGTTGTTAAGTGGAGTGGAAATCTACTAAGTAAGCTGCCTGCAGATATATAATAAGAGGAGAGGGTGTGGATCTTGTTGTAATTAACTAGGACCTGCATCGGGGTATGAGGTTCGGGTGCTTGTAGCTTCTCTTCTTATCTTAAATCATGTGTTTGTCTTTTAGAAGTGAAACAGCCAACATATAATTAAAATGCAGCAAGCCAATTATTTCATCACCCCAGGATTTCTACGTGGAGCAATCTTTCTATCCGCCTAAGCCATTTTACATATTATATTTATGATAAAATTTTCAATTTTCAATTTCATCTTTAAATAATAATTCATACTTATATAAACTAAAAATAAAATTTATTTTTAAATAATATGATTGAGAAAATAAAATTATGTATATAAATTATTATTTAAAAATAAAAGCATAATTTTATATAATTTAAAAATTATTTTATTAGGGTCCTGTAATTTCATAGATGATATTAATAATTTTATCTATACTTATTGAGCCCTCTCTGATCCATATTGGGCTTGGGCTTTTATAAATCTTACTTGCTGGATTTTTCCTTTCCAATAAATAAACATTAAAGCTAAACAGCCCACTCTGAGTGGTGCAGCGAAATGAGCCTCTGTGGATTGATTCACACGGACTCTTATAAACTAATTGGAGCGGTTTACAAAATTTGGGGTTGTTCCAGTCCCATAAAGTACGGTCTGTAAGTTTAATGGACTAAGTCCAGATTTGATTTTCGTTTTGAAAATCACTTAATCACATTTTATATTACTTTTGGCCCAAAATTTAAGTTTTAGATTGGTTAAATTACTTTGCCACTTTGTATGGTTTCACTCATTTTTAAATTAATTAGGTTTTATAATTTAAAAATTTTTAATTGAATTTCCATTTTTTCCTAATCGGATACCTTTTGTCATTTTTTTCTTAGATTTTCTTTGTAATTGATGCACATGGACAACACTCTTTTAATATGATTTAATAATTTTAGATGTAAAATTTTCATATAATTTCTATTTATATTTAAAGGTAAATAGCTTAAAGATAATTATGACATTTTATAAAATTATTTTATTTTTATAACGAAGGGTTGAATCATTTGTTTATCACTCCATAACTACTAATAGATAATTACTAATGCAGTTCCCGTGCTATACACGGGTAAAAAAAGTGAGACAGTATAATTTAAAAATTAAAATGATATATTAAATTATAAATATTTATATAATATATTATAAAAATAATATTATATATAAGAGAATTTTATGATTTTGTAATTTTTTTAATTGACATTTTTATAAACATTGTTTCATGTGATATCATTATTAATAATATAATACAAAATTTTCACCCTATTCTAGGATGAATACGAATTATGCATACAACTATAAAAAGTATTTAATATTTATATTTTAATGTTATGTGTCTATTTGAAATTAATTATTGATTGCTAATTGTGCAATTTCCGATGCAGTTAATCTTCATTTACTCCAAAAAAATGATATTAAATTAAATGAATGCTTATTTTATAATAGCATAATCCTAAAATTCGTGATTGTATATAGGTATATTTGTTATTATTATAATTTGATTGTATAATTGCAAAAGGTTTAATTTGAGTTTATTACTACAAATTTTATCCTATTTTAATAATTTAATTGTAATTCAATAATAAATATATTTTAATTTTTTAGTACCTAAGCATCTTATATTATAAATTTTTAAAAATTAATCACATTTTTAAAAAAAAAATTAATGAAACATATTAAAGATAAAACTTTAGATTTAAATTGATATGTTATAGGACTTCGGATGGCTTGGGAAAGAGGCTAGGGAAGATTCATCTTAGAAATGGATTCTGAAACCACCTTCAATTTAGTTAAATTTGGATGTGATAAATCACATCTTTGTTATGCTCTGGTGTGCTGTATTATGGATTTGAAAACAAAATTACCTTAAGTCAGATTCTAACATTGTTACCGCAAGGCCAATCAGCTTGTAGATCATCTAGCTAATATAGCTCATGATTTTCAAATTTGGTATGCTGAAACAGTTCACTTTATTAGACCTCCCCAACCCTGTGTTGAGTGTCTTATGAACGACATGAGAGGTGTTTCATTCTCTAGGATGGAAGTGAGTTAGCTGTTTGGTTCTCCCTTATTGCACAAAAAAAAAAATAGATATGTTATATATTAGTCATATTTTTAAAACTTTTGCCATGCAGGTTTGTAAAAAAAATTAATAAGTTAAGTAAATCAATAATTATTCTCTATCCTTTTCAATGGTAAATTTTATAATAAGTGATATTTAAATAAAAGATATAAATTATTAAATATTAAAAATTAAAAATAGAAAACTTTTTACGACATGCTAATTAATCCATTTAGTGTTTAAATAGATAAAAAAATTAATGAATATTATTTTGATTTGTAACTATTATATATCCTTTTCAATTTTGTTATGTATAATAAATAATATCTTAATAAAAGATATAATCATTAAGTGTAGAAAATATAACATTTAAAAATAAAAAATTTCTTGAGATATAATCATTAAGTGTAGAAAATATAAAATTTAAAAATAAAATTTTTCTTACAACATGCTAACTATTAGCATTTAAATAAGTCACAAAATCATGAAAACTAATGGCTAATAATAGTTATAATTGCAAAATTAGTGGCTAGTAATAATTATATTAATATTAATATTAATGATAAGCATTAGTGCAAAATTCTAAATATTTGTAAAATTAGTAGATGGCATTAATTTAATTAATATAATTAAAATTGAGAAATATGCAATAGATATAGATAACAGATTAAATAATATTTAATTTAATTTGTTAATCCATAGTTATAATTTTAAAAAAAATTCATAATTTTAATTTAGTTCAATTATGTAATGTGTTAATGTAAAAAAAGTCAAAACAAAAAATTCATTCAAAAGGAAATAAAGAGAAACTTAAAGTGATTGTAACAAAATTAAACATCATGCCACAAATCATAAAATGCAAATATTTGATGAGAAATAATATTCAAATAAGATTGTATTTGAGCTCATTCAATAAATGTGTAATGTTTTAAAAGTTAGATATTCATAAAAAAGGATACTAGTTTACTATTATAAGCTATAAATATATCATAAAATTATAATAAATGTGTAATAATTTAAAAGAAAGAAAAATCAACAATTATGGAAGGGTACAAATATTATTATGATACATTGAGATAGAAATAGAACACAAGAAATATAAAAAAAATACAATTTTTAATTAAGAAAAATATTATTAATGATTAAAAATCACAATATATCTATGTGACTTTTCTTCTTCCTCTTAATCTTACTTTGTTTAGAGTCATTTTTTTTTGCCGCAACTAAAGAAGCATCATCTAGTGAAAATTTAATTTCAAGACTACATTTAAAAAGAAGAAACACAAAAATAAAGCTTTAACTTTTGCTTGTGACCCTACTTTGATGGAATTTGTTAAGTAAAGTTACATGAAAAAGTTTATAAGAAATTAAAGTGAAATATAATGTATACTAAAAACTTAATAACCATATTGACTTGGAGAGAGTGAAATAATGGGAAAGAAGATTCAAATTCTATGCACATAAATAAAAGAAGAATTATCTCATCAATTGAATCAAATAAAAATTCCCATATCATCATTAAAAATCATGGCATGTATTTGAAATTATAAAAGGAAAAAAATTATAAAGAAAGAGAGATAAGAAAGAGCAAGAAAAATATATAAGAGATTGAAAATTTGATCAATACCAAAAAAGAATACAAATTGGTTTAACATTCTAAAATATGAAAGATTGAAAAATGCAATCTTATATAGAAGCAATAGCTCAAAAAAAAAATCAACAAATCATAAAATAAGTTGCCATGTAAATTGAGATTATGAAATCAAAAAAGTGAAATTTAGAAAAACAAAGAGAAAATAGGAGAAGATAGAGATTGGTGAGCAAATATACATTTTCAATTTTGCACTATTGAGAAAAGAAAATATCTAATGGTAGGAGATTCTTCAAATTCCACAATAGTCAATAAATTAATAACTACCAACAAATTAATAATGATAAAAAAATTATCTAATTGAAAATGAAAAAAATTAATGCCAAAGCTATCACCCACATCATAATTTGAAAAAATAATTCATGGAAAGAAATTAGTCTTTGTTGCTCATAAAAGTCACTAACATAATGAGAAGGTGATAATAATAACATCATGAATATGAATATTATAAATATAAATAAACTAAGACGCACTATTTTCAAATTAAAAATTACAAATTGATTAGAGATTATGAATTTATTCAAAATTATTAATATAAATTAAATATGATTGAGATCATAGAGATTATAAAAAATATAATAAATAAGAAAAAGAAATCAAGAAGATTATTTAAAAGAGAAAGAAAATGAAAAAATAAATTTAGTAAATAAAAAAAATTAGAGAGAGTATGAAAATGTAATAAATAAATAAAAATTAGATATTTTTTTTAATTTAATATAAATTATTATATATAAATGAGAGATTTAACTCTTTACGTCAACTATGTAAGTATAGCTCACCGTAATATAATATTCATTGAAAAGAAATAATAAATTGATACGTAATAGATTATGACAATCATACTTATCATAATAAAAAGTAGGGAATATTATGATTAATATATAATATAAAGATTTGTGTGAGCAAATTGTTAGCAGGAAAATAATAAAAAGTATTCAATTCCAAATAGAAAAGAAGTACAAACATCTAATAAGAGAGTGTATTGGCTTTATACAGAGGACCTGAGGCACATTGCTACTGACATGTAATTCCCTTCTCCTATGACAGAATGATATTAAAAAATAAAAACTTTTAAACCCAATCAAGAGCAGAATGAATCTAAACGGAGTTGCGGAATGATTTAAAATTTTACATTTAAAATTCCTCCAAATACTTGTCCGCTTTCGGTGATAAAAAATTTGTAATAAATTCACTAAAATTCATAAATAATCCCATCCTGAAATGCAAAAGGAATGCATGAGCATAATAATTGAACTCTGCAAGGTTTCAAAAAATTTGGCAGAAAAGATGGAAACATAATTGAAGTGATTCTATTTCTTGCCATTGAATCAAATTCCCAGACCTTAATGATTCATGTTTTGTGTTCATCCATGGATCTAAGCCGAATCAAATCCAAGTTGTGTTTGAGAATCAAACCTTAATGTTGAATGTCATACCACTTGGAACAAAGCCAATTGCAACCATGTTTTCCTGCTTGCTCCGAGCTGGGCATGCTACAATCCTTTACTGTGGATCTTTATCCTATCTACAGAATAGGTAAAATAAAATTTTTGTTTTATTGTTTGATTTTAAGTCAGGAGATATTTTATTTCATTTCATTTATAATTTTTATTTTAATTATATTTACACCATTATATATTTCATTTAATTATCAAGAATTTTATTGAAAATCATTTCATTTGACTTAAAACAAATGTTATATAAAATTTTACCTTCTATCATAATATATATCATCTAAATCTATTTTTTTATTGAGTCGCATGCATTTTTGCAAAATCAACTAAAAAATATCATTTTTAATATTTTTTTAAACTATAAAATTTATTTATATATAAATTGAAATAATTTATATTCATTACAGCAAAAAAGACTTTTAGCGGCGACATTTGTCGTTGCTAAAAAGTATTCGATCATCGTTAAAGAAAAAGTCGTCGCTAAAAATGTCGTCGGTATAGGTCCGTCCCTGAAAAGGTCATTAGCGACGACAATTTGTCGTCGCTAAAGGTTGGACTTTTAGCGACGATAATGTTGTCACAGAAAATAATTTCAAAATTCAAAAAATTTTGAAATTTTATTTTTAGCGGCGACACTTGTCGTCGCTATAGGGAAAGAAGTCGTCGCTGAAGATCTGACTTTGTTGTCGCTGAAAGTCTGATCTTTAGCGACGACATTTTGCCTATAGCGACGACAAATGTCGCCGTTAAAGGTTTTTTGAATTTTTTTAAAACAATTTAAATTCAAATTATCGTATATTTTAAATAATATATTATCTAAAATATTCTTTATTTTAATTAACTTGAATTGTTCAATATTTTTTTTAAAATTTAATTTAATATAAATTATACAATTATAATATATCAGTAATATTATTAATAATGTCTAACAATTTGATTTAACATAAAAAATTAACACTCATAAAGCAATGGTAAAAATAATACGAACTTCCTAGTTGTAAATTATATTTACAAATTTTATGCTAAGTTAAATTTAAATAAATAAATTTAAAATTTACAACATATAAAATTAAATAATATGAAATTTCATATTAAATTAAACATACTATCAATTCTATTAATTTATTACAAATTATTTGAGTAAATTAAATATATTATTACACAAAAAAATATTATAACTTTTTATTTACGTACCTCAATGGTAAAAATCTACTGATCAACTCTGAATACTCTCCACGAACTAAGTTAAGTGCTAATAATAACTAACAAATTAAAAGATATAACATACAAAATTAATACATATCAACATATATAAAAAATAAATATATTAAAATAAAAAAATTTAAAAGAAAGAGAAAGTTCAGAAACTTACCTCAGCTCCAAAAATTTCAAACGCACAAATGAGGAGGGAGGAGGCGCCGCGAATAAATAGCTAAAACTTTCACTGACGACTTTTGTCACCGCTAAAAGTCTAATTTCTTCCCGCCTAACTTTTGGATTCCCTCTAAAAAGTCACGTCGTTTTTACCGACGATAATATCGCCGGAAATACCTTTAGCGACGACCGAAATTTTGTTGCCGCTAAAAGTATCGTCGTTGTTGCTTCTTTTTCTTGTAGTGATTCGAAATAAAGTAAAATTAATTCTAAAAAAATTTGATTCCTACTGAAAGTTTCTTTTTTAGGCTTTTATCCTTCCTCCATCGTCCACTCATAAAGAGGAAAAGATTCTAGTCTCAAGAGAACCTTATCTGAAGTTAGAAGATTTGATATCTCAATCTTAATTGTCATATAAATCAGATTCCTGGAGATGATGAAGGAGAGCAACTGCATGGGGATTTCATATCTTGAAGTAATATGGCCAGCAGAAAGGCATCCTGATACTAGTGTCCAAGTAGGCAAAGATAGAGATATATTCTTAAATTGAATAAAACAAATTAATATATATTTACACACATGAATATATTGATAAGTTGTGTGCATTTAACCAATTAAAATAGAAAAATATTCTATGAACTATCTATCAATGTAAAAAGTCTCATAACCTCAACCATCTTTAATTTCCCGCCAATCTCCCACACTCTGTTTTTCGTTTTTTTTTTTTACCCATTGTTTTTTATTTATTTTTTAATTTTATAGAATTAAATTCTCTACTTAATAAGCAGCTGAAGTTATATTTTGTAGCTTAGGACATTACTTAAAAAGATAACGGGTTCTACTTTTATTTATCATAACACATAATATGAATTGTTATAATTATAACTGGCTAAAAATTTTTTTTTATAAATTTTTAACTGGCTAAATATTTTTTATAAATTTTTCTATAAAATATACATTTTAATGTTAAATTTTATTTTCTTTGGCATGTAACGGGACAAAGCTAGTTAAATAAAAACTGACACATATTAATACCTTCTCTCTCATCAACACGGTCCGTGATTTCACTATAAATGCATGTAAGTTATATCTCGAGTTTTGTTGTCTCTGCGTAATAAAAAAACGTAATGGTCAGAAATTGATGAGTGATGTTTTGAAATATGAGTTTTATCAGGTAATGTTCAGTAGGCCTGCGTGCGTCTGTCCTTTGATATCTAAATTAGAATACTCTGCATTGTTCAATGTGGAACCCAGTCAACCCGTGAATTGCGTATTTTTTACGACCGCCATCTGCTAAGATAAGATGTTATTAGGCAATCATCACGAAACAAGCTTAAGGCATCAAGTGGCTGCTTGTTAGGTGTACATAGCCATATGCAATATAATTCTGCGTCTAAAAAAATCTGGTTTTTGTCAACATGCGGGGACAGGAGCAGGTTTTCTGGATTATTGGCATGTGAATCAACAGCCATTAGAAATACTAAACTCCAAAAGCTGTGGTGTGGGCAATAATTGATTTACTACAAAACGACAGACGCTTGGGAAGCTTGAAAGAGTGGTCAATAGTTCATCTTGCATGCAAATCTCAACGAGCCTTTCATCTGTTTATGTTGATTTGTTCAAATTCAAAGACCATCCCCTCAAGCCCATATGACAAACAAATGACGAGTTCATTGTCTCCATCACCGGCAACCCCATTTCTTCATTCGAGTGTCCAAATGAAACAATGACAAATGCCAAAACAGTAAAAAATGATCTGATCTGTCCAAACAGTGAATTACGTCACTCGCTTAGTAGGGAAAAAAAAAAAACATATAGATGGAGATCCTATCAAGAGTGAAACGAGTCCCGTGAGCCCTCCTCTTCTGTTCAGCATCCGTGAACCCTATATTTTACAAATAATTAATAATTAATAATTTAAAATAACGTATATCCATTCTCCCCTCCCATGTATATATTTGCAGTACCCCATGGCGATTTGGAGTCCAAAAGTCATGGGGAATTGCATGGAGACCTGCACTCAGAGCCAGGAAGACCAAGAAAAAGAAATAGAAAGATGCCGTGAGTTTATAACGGAAGAAGACATTAGGAAGAAGGGTTTAAGGGTTAAAATTGTGCTGACGAAAGAGGAGCTAAAATGGCTCGTGTTTCAACTGAACCAGAAAGAAGGGAAGAAGGGGTTAGAGGAGGTGCTTCAAGAGATAGGGAGAGGCAGACGAAAGACGATTGAGGAATATTGGAAGCCTTCTTTAGAGAGTATCTTGGAGGTTCCTGAAATGGAAAGATAATTGGATGGTTTTGTAAATCAATCCTGCTTAAAAATGAAATTGAGTATGTATCCAGGTTCCTAGTTTAATATTGATATTTGTGCCTTTTCACTTGCCTAATAATGCTAATAATGGACGTTTTCTATAGGTCAAGACAGAATCAGTTCTTTGCTTTTTCCCGAGTCACTGCTTATTCTACTCCAGATGGGAGTAGGCTAGAAAAATGGTACGACGAGCAAAGATAAGATTTTAAAAAATCTTAATCTTAGAGGAAAAGGGAAGGATCTTCCATGGGACTATACCATTGTTATCGAATCGTGAATCGTATCGCGAATCGATTTGTCAAAATTTTAAATCGTGAATCGGTAAGATTCACAAAATATATAAAAATAGTATATATTATCCTATGTATAACAAAATATAAGCATTAATAATAAAAAATCATAAATTCAAGTCAAGAAACATAATACTTGTCTAATATCATAAGCTCAAAAATCAAAATTATAAATATGAAGTTTGAAAAGAGTTAAGTCAAGTCACATAGATTCAAAAGAAACTTAATATTTCAACAAATAACATAATAGTAAAGCTTCAATCTTCTTCTTCTTCGTTGCCCTCTTTTTCAATTTCATTGTTACCAATATCATCATCTATGTCTTCTTCTTCAAGATTAACATCTTCAATGTTGTCTTCATTGTTATCATCTAATCTCATACTCTCTTCCTCAATTTCCTCTTCCACTACTTCAACATCATAAGCATCTTCTTCCTCCTCTTCAACTTGAACAATAGATTTTTCTTTTGCTTTCTTATTTGCAATAGCATTTAAGTTCCTTGGTCCTATAAATAAGAAATAAGATCTTCCATTAGTCCATTGATTCTTTCTTAAATGTTAACTAATAAAAATAAAAGTAGTTATTAGTTAGACAAAACACTACCTCTTCTTTTTCTATTACTAGGAGCTCCTTCATCAAGATTGAAGCTTTCATGAACATCCATCCAAGAATTGTCTTCCGGCAAGCAAGGATTTTCTTTTTCAGTAATCCACTCATCATCTGATTCCATATCCGATAAGCAAATAGGATCATAAGTGTCTCCCCTTTCCTCTCTTATCTATTGTCTTATTTAAAGTTGAAGATTATATTTGACATATACAAGCGCATTCAATTTTTGTTGTGCTAAACGATTTCTTTTCTTCGAATGCACTTGGTCAAAAGTGCTCCAATTTCTTTCACATCCCATAGCACTACAAGTGAGACTCAAGACTCTTATAGCTAAAGTTTGTAATTCCTTGCATTCTCCACCAAATGATTCCCACCAAAGAGCTATGAAAAAGTTAAAATTAAATTATATGTGAATTAGAAAATATGCAAATCATAAATTAAAAATGAACTTAAACTATATAATTAAAAATTAAAATCCATTACCTGGTTGCTTCCTATCTTGAGTTGCAATTGCCGTATTAATTCCAAAGAGTCCTTGAGCTCTAATGAATTTTTGAATTTGTTCATCAATTAAAAGTCTTTCTTTTATGTTGGGAAACATCCTCTCAAGTGTGGTGTATAAACCTAACCTTACTTCACTATCCGCATTGAAGTTAGGATCATAATGATACCTAACAAGATAAGAAACAAGTTAACTAAAAATTTTTAAAAGAGAATCAAAAGGTATTAAATCTAAATCTTTGATATAACTTACTTGGGATTAAGAAAGTAACCCGCTGCATGAAGAGGTCTATAAAGTTGTAAGTTCCAACGAGTATCAATAATCTTCCACACCTTTATATACATTTCCTCCTTATTATCAAGATTTGTAGCTATTTGTTCTTTGGCTCTATCCATTGCTTCATAAATGTATGGCATAGCCGGTTTTGAGTCACCATCTACAAGTCTCAACACACTAACAAGTGGAGTTACACACTTCAAGCAATATTGGATAGAATTCCAAAACCTTTTATCTCTCAAGACAATCTCTACTATATTTTTGC
This sequence comes from Sindora glabra, assembly GCA_020226215.1. Taxonomy (NCBI): domain Eukaryota; kingdom Viridiplantae; phylum Streptophyta; class Magnoliopsida; order Fabales; family Fabaceae; genus Sindora; species Sindora glabra. Next base: position 135,180,156 of record CM035225.1, on the reverse strand, counting down.
CTTCTTGTCTTGTTGCATATGAACTAGTAGCCCATAATCTTGATGCAAACATAGATGTAAGATCGCATTTTCTATCCATAATGCATTTCAAAGTAAGGTAGGCTGTTGCAAATCTTGTAACTGCTGGCCTAGCTAACTCCTTACCCTTAGAATACTTTCTATACAAATTAAGCACCCAAGCATGCCTATAAATGAAAATGGTGATTTGCTTGGCTTTAGAAATAGTATTATGAAAAACTGGAAGCTTACCAATATCTTTAAGAATTAAATCAATGCAATGAGCTGCACATGGGGACCAAAATAATTTTGTCCTCTTTTCTTCTAACTTGTGACCAGCTGCTACAAGAGCTGAGGCACTATCTGTCACCACTTGCACCACATTTTCTTCTCCAATCTCTTCCACAACACCATCTAGTAACTCAAACATTTTTGTGACATCCTTGATTACATCACTAGTGTCAATGGACTTTAGGAAAATAGTTCCACTTGGACTATTGACAAGAAAGTTAGTAAGTGACCCCCTTTCCCATCAGTCCATCCATCACATATCAAAGTGCAACCATTCTTTTTCCATTCAATTTTATATTTTTCTAAGCTTGCTTTAACATTTTCAACTTCTTTCTTCAAGTAAGACTCCCTTACCTCATGATAAGTAGGAGGGTTTAAGCCTTTCCCATAATCACCAACAGATTTCAACATTTTCTTAAATAATGGACTTCTTACCAAATTAAATGGCAAAGCATTACCATATATGCATCTACAAATGTCTCCAATCACTACCTCTCTATCTTTTAACAATTCATTCATTGTTTTTTGTTTAGAATTAGAAGACCCTCCTTTTCCCTTGTTAATAAATAAATCTATTTTTTCCTTTTTTGCAACATCACTATCTTGTGTGCCCATTACTACATCTTCAAAGATTTCTTCACCTCTAATATTTTTTTTTCATATGAATTTTTTCTAAATCTTCCAAAATTTTAACAAAGATTGCTTTCACATCATCTAGGACATTTACACATGGAGCAACATCTTTGTTTGAACCTGCAAGATGGTGTTTAATTCTGAATACTCCTCCCCAAAATTCTTTTTCACAATATTTGCATTTTATTTTCATTCTATTTGCCCCTTCCACTTTTATACAATGGTCCCATGTCACATCTTTTTTCACATGCTTTCTAGAACTCATTTTGTATTTTTCAGATTCTAGAAAGTAGAAACTAACTAAATAAAAATTCTATTTTTTTCCTGCAATAAAAGCTAAACCCGAAAGTTCTAATTTTTTTTTACCTTTGAAGTTTGAAGAAATTCCAGTCAGATCACGTCTTCATATTTTCTCGTCTTTTTCTGCAACGTTTTTTGCTTTGAAAAGAGGATTTTGGGGACCACGAGTCCACAACTATTGAAGGTTATAAAAAAAAGTTACGGCACTGTGAAGATGGGCAGGATGTGAGGGTTTTCTGATTTCACGTGGTTCTGACAAGTGAAAAGTGAAAAAGGGTTTTTGACTTTTTGACTTTTTTCTTAAAAAAAAAATAAAAATCTGGGCTTGTTTTTTAGTCGGGTCGCGCAAAACCCAGGTCGGGATTTGTTGGTGACCCGATTTGCTGGACTGCTCCAGCTTTCCTTCGCAGCAGCCACCAAACAGAGACGCCATCGTGATTCACCAGTTCGATTCGATTCCCAGAAGCGATTCGTGCGATTCATGCACGATTCATTTCCGAATCGCACCGATTCAGAAGCATGAGCGATTCAGCTGAAGATTCGGATCGTTTTCATTCTACATCGAACCGAATCGTGCGATTCGAATCGCGAATCGTGCGATTCCGACTACACTGGACTATACAACTAAACCGCATGTTTGGATTAGAATTTGAACATTAATTTGTAGTGCTATAATAATTAACATATCAGATTCTTTATTTTCCAAGGCTGCAAGAATTTATAAAATTATGGTGCTAGTCTACATAGTATATGCTCAAAGTCTTAAACTTAGGCCCTTTTTTTTATAATTTTTTTCCCTGTCCGGAATGACAAGGCACACTGTTAGTCTAAACTTGGAAATTCACAGAAAATTTCCTTGCATCATTAGAATTGGTATTTCTATTTTGATTCTAAGAAGGACTAACACTATTATAGAATAGTAATTTGAAATTAGATATTTAAGAAATTATATGTTGAAAAGTGATAGATGTATAATCAACCGTTATAATATATGTGATTTCAATATTAGTTTGTAAAGTGTCATAAAATGGAAAAACATTGATTGTTATTTCCTGAGAACTAACGTCATTTATATTTTTATAATTTTGAAAAATAATATTAAACATCATTTATTTTCTAAAAATTAATGCCTAATAACTAGAATTCCACATTGGTTCATCTAAATAATTTCTTTGTGTTATTCATCCAACCTACCAACCCTAACTCTAATCCCTAATTCCTTACTCCTTTTTCTCAATCCTAACCCTATCTTCATATTTCTCACACTCTTGTTCTTGCTATTTTCCTTATATTCTTAACAAAATATAGAAAGTCAATATCTCTTACTCTAAAATACAAATTTAAACAACTTTTAAGAATAAATTGTACAATAATATATTAAAAATGATGAAAAATTATATATAATATCACAATTAGAGATGAATGCTTCGTTAGATTTGTATCTTAATAGCCATAACTCAGTATGAGAGGTTTACACTTTTAGAAAAGTCTTTTCAATACAATACTTAAAAATGCAATGAGTGTTTATGAAAAATTAGTGTATTACATATTTTTATATGAAAACATAACAATAAATATGATAGAATGTCAAAAAATATGAATGGGATCATTTTTCTTACCTATACAAACCTTTAAAAGTTACATCAAATTGCAAAAAACAAACACAAGAGAAAAAAAACTTCACAATTATGTTTTGTATTTTTCTAGTGAATGCTAAATAGTAAACATTAAAACATAGGTTAACCTAGCCTCAGTCTTACAGAATAATTAGAGAATAAAAATACAAAATTAAAGAGAATTATCTTACATTTGAAAGGAGAGTATATCCTATTAGACAGAGAATTATTTTAAGGTCAGAAAAATTTTTGGATGAAATTTGTAAAAAGAGTTGTGCTTCACTCCTTTTATCATAAAATCGCGTCATACTTTAACCTTTTAATTTTCAAATCATGCCTTTGGTCTAAGTATCAAAATCAGTTTGTGAAATAAACTAATATCTAAATTTAATATTAGACATCGACTTTAAGAATACATTGTCATCTTTAATATAATGATATTGTTCTATTAAGTAATGATCAACACCAATTAGTAGAAAAAAAATTGACATTTTAATATATGAATAGCTTTTAATAAAAAAGAGTTTTATTTTTTTAACAACTTTTTCTATAACTAATTTGGAATAATTCTAGAACTTTTCTTGAATGCCCAAATATAGCAAACATGTATATATGAGACTAAAATTGATTTAATTGTACATATCATATATATTAGAATTTATAATTTTTAGTTTATATCACACACACACACACACTAAACAAGAATTCAAAAAAATAACTTATATACATTATATATATAGACAATAATATTATATGTTTTAATTAAGTTTAAATCTTGTAAAGAATACTGAAAAGAATATTATTTATTTTTTATTCAAGTTACTTTAGGCTAATTAGTAGCATTAAATTTTTTTTTGCATTAAAAAAGTCCATTCTACAATTTAATTTATTTCCATATCAACATATAAACATCTATAAAGAAAAAAATTATTATTTATAATGAACAACAAACTTTTTATTTATAATAAATATACATGGTATTCCTACACAAATTAAAAGTGGTTATCATTTACTCATAATTCCTTTATATTATTTGATTACTTCATTTGGTATAAGCCATTATTATCCCTATTTTTTAATGTGAGGATATGCCAACCACTTGCTTTATATGCTACCTAAAATTTATAATAAATGTCCTTTTGTGTCATGCCAATTGGTATAATATGTTGTTAGGGTATTATTCTAGAATCTCTTAAAGTTTTATGCATTAATGTAGATTATGGTGGTGCAGAAATTTTAAGTTATAATAAGATTACGAAGCATCAAAACTAATGCATTTATGAGCTATATCTCTTGCAATGAGCAAAAACACAATTCATAAAGGTGTAAATTATGATGATATGTAGTCTTGTTGCAACTTTTAATTTTTTTACAACCATATTCTGTATTTATACATTAAAGAGATTTCATAATAATAACTTTGTAATGGATAATACTAGTTAGTTGAGCATAAATAAGAGTTATTTTACCAAGTTCGAGATAACATATAAAGCAAGCAATATGCTTTCAATTTCACATTAAAACATAGTGACAATTAAAAGCACATATAAAGTGAAAAAAATCAAACATCTCATTGGATATAAAATTGATAGAATGAAGCACTTCAAAAGTCTTCTCTTTGATGAAAAGAGAGTTATTTTTATAGATTATCAATTTTTTCAAATAGGCAAGGAAAGCCCTATTTATAGGCTAAAAGTAAAATAACTAGATGTTAGTTATTAATTTAAAATTAACATTGTAAGTCTACAATTATAATGAATTAAGATGTTAGTTAAGTGCTAAAATGATATGTAAACTATTGATGAACTATCATAATGATTAAAAAAGACTTATATAATAGTCATTAAAAATAAATTGACGTTGTAATTTCAAGTTGATGAACTATCATGACAATTAAAATCGACTAGAATGATAGTCATAAAAAATAAATAATGTTGTAAGTTCTTTCACTAATTTTGTTTAAAGTTATCTTCAATTTCATTCATTTAAAATTTTTCATAAATAATTCATTTAGATGTTTTTAGTTTCATTTATTTAAATTTCTTTATAAATAACATTCACTTAGACATCAAATGTCATCATATCAGACATTGGTTAATCATAAAAATTGAAGTTTTTATGTTTTCCATTTCCTTATTAGTGCTTTTCAATTTTTACAAATTTTTGTTATATAAACAACAAAATATAAAAAGAAATTATTTTGGAACCAATTTAACACCAAACATTATAATGATTTTGATATGTCTTTACTTAATTAATCTATGTGATCCAATTGACTATTATAGAATTTTAAGTAGAAATGATATAAAAATACATAAAGAGAAATAATTTTACAAATTTAAAAGATTTTAATTGTCGTTACTTTGTTTATAATAAAAATACAAATACATGAGTACAGAGAAATAATATCTCTATAAATTTATATAAAATAATTACACCAAATCAAGAATTAACAAAAACTACATATCTACATATAAATAATACCAAAAGAACAAAAAAAATCATTTTTATTCTTGATGAAAACTTTAGTATTGTTGCTAAAATTTCTCTTCTTTGATTACTTTATGAAAAATGAGAGAGTATACAATAGGAAAAATGAATGGAAATGGAGTGAAAGATCAGTAGCAATTATTATTCGCTAACTTTTTCATTCCACTTTTACTCTATGGAAAATAAGAGAGTATATAATAGAAAAGAAACAAATGTTTAGGTTCTTCTATTGTACACTTTTTTTATGAAAGTGGAGTGGGAGATCAATAGTAACGTTATATACCAAACATATCATACTTAAGAGTATATTGGAGAGATGTTAGAAAACTTCATATAAAAAGAAAGTTTGAGCAAAGATTTATAGGAAAAATATAGACATTGATTATTAATAAAATTGATGTGTTATGATTTTGTAGTTTTTAACATGACTCATTAAATGCTTTTTAGATGGTAGTTGTTAAGAAAGATTGACATTTTATACTTTTGCAATTTCTAATGAAAATTTTCAAATGCCTTTTCAACGATATCTATTGACTAAAATTGATGTCCTATGATTTTTTAGCTTTTAATGAGGCTTTTTAACTATATTTTAGACAATAATTGTGTTTAAAACTAATGTTATAACTTTCCGAATAACATTTAAATGTCAGTTGCATTTTTATTTATCCTTTTAAGCTTTTATATAATTTTAAAAATATTAATATACAAAATAAATATTGATTTTGTTATAAATCAATATTTACCACTATTCTCGTCTTCTATTTTTTCCTTACATAAATAGCAAAAACATTCTCTACTAAAGAATAAGACATATTATTCCGAAGTAAGCAAAAACTCAATGAGGAGTTGCCTCTCACTTTAGATATAAATAAGCTAGGTTTCGATCTTGTTCCTTAAGTGAAAAAGCCCTTATAGAGTTACAAGGATCATCTTATAGGTATTATTCTAGGTTCTTATGAAAGAACTTTTTTTGAAGAAAAAATAAGGTAAATATGACAAATTCAAGTTAGGAGATCAATGAAAGTGAGATAGTTTTTAATCTACTTGAAAGTCTGAAGAGTAGAATCTATGAACCCTGGAACAATACTTTTATTAGTAAAGTTTTTGGCAAAAAAGTTAGCTATCAATATATTAATTTTAAGATTCAAGTTTTATAGCAATCTGAAGGGAACCTTACCATTTTAGAGGTTGGTAATGACTTCTATATATTTAAATTTAAATTACAATTTGATTACTATAAAGTATTAAGTGGGGGGGTCTTTGCTTTATTTTAGATCACTTCTTAGTTCTGCGAAAATGGGAGCCTTTTTTTAAACTCTCGTTGGCTAGATTGTCCTTTATTGTGGTTTAGATCTATTTTCCTAAATTCCAAGTAGAATTATATCATCCTTGTGTATTACCATAAAATGCAAAGAAAATAAGAATCATGTTAAAGGTGGATATTTGTACTTATTTAGAGGATAAAGGCAAATATGCCAGGGTCTATGTACAAATAGATCCAAGTAAATGGCTAATCCAAATAGTGCATATAGGAAATTTTAAATAGGTAGTTCTACATGAAGGATTGAATAAAGTTTGTTTATGTGTGGAAGAATTAGGCACTAAAAATAGTTCTATCCATATGCGATTTCAATAGAGCCTAATTTTGATTCTTCTCATTCTATGGATCCTATGGTAAAAAATACAAAAGAATAGTTGAAAACATTAAAGGATAATGCTAACGAGAAAACTTCGAGTAATTCGCTAAGCTTGAAAAGTAGTGGTAAGCAAGATATAAATATAGATGAATATAGTCCATGGATTCTTGTTAAGAAACCAAAAAATAAGCAAATGAAAAATAATTTAGAAATACAAAAAAAGGTTAAGTTTAATTTTAATAAGAAGATTCTGAGCCTAAAAAATTTAAGTTAGATGTAACCTATTTAGTTAAAGTTTTTAGATATAACCTTCATTTATCTCCTAAAGAATTTAAAAGTCAACCGAACCTTAGGAATATAGAGGTGGTTCTTAATAAGGCTAAAGACTATCTAGATGATTCTAAAGCTTTAATCTTAGCTAACCCTGGTTCAGCAAATAGTAAGCACAGCTTCCTCCCATCTGATGGCCATGGAGTCCACTCAAAGTAGCTTTTCATCCTCATCAATAGAGGAGATAAGGTAGGAACAGAACCCATTGAAAGTGATACACGATTATCAGTGTAACAGCAAAATTTGAGAGATTTCAGAAGATAACCTAGAGTGGATCACCTTAGATCTGACTTGTTTACTAGTAAACTTTAATTTAGATCATATAGTAGCTTTAAAGAATTTGATTCCATTCAGGTGCCACTCAAATGAATCCGATTTAATTTCCCTTAAGGAAGAAATTATCAATCAGTTGATGCCTTCTTTAATAATACATACAAATGACACTCCTAATTGGAGAGCCTTAGGAATTCATCTAAATCTACCCAAAACAATGAGCAACCTTTAATTCTATTTCCCTTTAATCCATTTCATATAGCAACTCGGCAAGCTTAGCAAGAAACGATGCAAATGGAAAAAATCAATTTTAAGCCTAGAAACTATCATATTGACTTAAAAAGGGAAGCTAGAACTTTAATACTTTGTAATCAACTAATAAATACCCTAATAACAAATTAAAATGATCAATTTTGTCATGCTAGGTTGGAAGTTATATGGGAGAATTGTAGTTTAGGTAACCTTTCAACCTAAAGGTTTATTTTGAGCTCTAGTTGCATTTATTCTACTAATTTACAATCTATAATGGAAGTATCTAATTTTGTCATATTGGTTTAGAATGTTTGAAGGGTCCAACATCTCAATTTCAAAAAGTTACTGGCAAAATTTTTGGGTTGTGAAAACATCAAGCTCCTTATTTTAATAGAGACTTATCTGGATAGAGAAAGAGCTAGGATCAAGGAGCTTCCTTGCCATTTTCTCAGATTGAGTTTACTAACATAATTGGATACACAAGGGAAATTTGGATGCTTTGGAATTAAGAAGAGATTCAAGTGGATGTTGTCAATAAAACTGAGTAGGAGATTCATGCCATTGATAACCCCTAATTCACCCTCTGGCTTATAAATGGAATTTATGCAAGTCTAAAATTAATCAATTGTAAAGTATTATAAATAATCTTAGAGTAATAGTTGATAATCATTCTTTCTTATAGCTAATGTTAGGTGATTTTAATAAAGTCTTTTCCAAAAAAATTTGGAGGAGTTCTTATTGATTTAAATAGAATTGATTTATTTAATGCTTATAAGGACTATTGTAACTTAATTTATACAAGGTTTGTAGGGACTTTCTTTACTTGGACTAGTTCTAGAAAAGGTAAATGTTTAATTATGGAAAGACTTGATAAAGCCTTTTGTAATGATGCCTAGAGATTGCAATATCTTGAAGCTAAAGTATTTCATTTTCCCCATATTCTTTTTTATCATTACCCTATTTTAGTTAAAACTGCATAATGTTCCCTTTGTTAAACTTCTGTTTTGAAATCTATTAGTTAACTCATCCAGACTTTCATAATATAATTTTAGATTATTGGTCAAGAAATCTATCCCTCTATTATGCTATTAATGATTTTATTACTTACATCAAGTGATGGAATGTTTATATTTTTGGTAACATTTTTGCAAAAAAAAAAGAAGAATTTTAGCTAAGCTTCAAATGTTTAAAATAATTTGAATCTTCACAAGTTTGAGTCCTTACAAAGACTAGATAAAGCTCTCTAAAATTATATTTTAAATGTTCTTAGACAAGAAGAATAGCTATGGGCTTTAAAGTTTAGGTTGGATTGGATAGTTGATGAAAATAGGAATACCCATACTTATTATCTTTCCATAATAATAAGAAGAAGAAAAAATAGGATTGAGACTTTAAAAAATGAAGTAGGACATTGGATATATAATCCAATAGAGTTTCAAAATTACATTTTTAACATATTTTGTGATAGTTTTAAAACTTCTAATACCCATTCTAATCTTTATGGTATTAAGCCTAGGAATTGGTCAAAGTTTCTGGATCAATGTTACATAAATTCCTTAGTTTCTATTCCTAATGAAAATGAAATTTGGTTTGCCTTAAAGAATTAAAAAGCTAATAAAGTGTTTTACTCCCTTATTATGCCTAGTTGGTTTTTTTCAAAGATTCTAGAATTTAATTAAAATTTCTATAATAGATTGTGTTAAACAAGTGTTTTACTCCCTCATTGTGCCTAATTACGTTAATGCCATTTGAATTATTTTGATTCCTAAAGGTAAATCACATAAAACTTTAAATGGATTTAGATTAATAAGTTTTTGCAATATTGTCTTACAAATTATTTAAAGAATTATTGTAAAAGGAGTTAAACTTTTTCTTCATCTTTTGGTTTCTCCTTTTTAATTCAAGCTATGTTTGTGGCCTTTAGAAAACCTGGTCATAATATTATTATTTTAAAAGTGTTAATTCATACTATTAATAGTTCTAAGGCTAAATATAGGTATGATTTTGAAGTTAGATATGGAAAAAGCTTGTTCATTAGAGTGGGGCTTTATTAAGGAAGTTTTAATGTATTTTCAATTCCTTGAAAATTTCATTAGATTCATAATGAATCTTGTGCCTAAAGTTTCTTATTAGATTTTGTTTAATGGTAGAAAGTTAATACCATGTTTCCTTACAAGGGCCTTAGGCAAGGTGATCCCTTGTCTCCCAACTTATTTATCCTAAGTATGGAGTACTTACATGTTTTAATTGAGCAATGTTATTACTAAAAGCTTTAGATTTCAATCAAATCAAGTAAGCATGACATTAGTTTTTCTCATTTGCTTTATGCTTATGATATAGTTCTATGTACCTAAGTAGACTATAGAAATTTTCAAACTATTAATAATGTTTTAAATCATTTTGCCAATGTCTTAGGGCTAAAGGTAAACAAAGCAAAATCTAGAGTTTGTTTCTCTAAGAATACGGATATGTCCTTTGTTTCTCTAAGAATATGGATATATCCTTGAGAGATAGTCTTAATAAGGAGTTAGGAATTCAACATAGAGGAAGCTTAGGAAAATATCTAGGCATGGAAATTAAAGGAAATTACAAGGCTTTTGATTTTTCTTTTCTAGTAGATAAGCTTAGAGAAAGGATTGATTGTTGGAAATCAAAATGGCAATCTACTGCTGGGAGGTTAGTTCTTATTAACTATACATTATTAGCTCTTCTAATCTATCATATGAGTTGTACAAAAATTCCGAACTCCATCCATAGTTAAATAACTAGAGTTATTAGGAATTTTTTGTGAGGCAACTTTTCTAAGTCAAAGAAAATGTCTTTGGTAAATTGGAATACAATTACTTTGCCCAAATTTGTTAATGGCCTTGGGATAAAATATTCTTACATTATGAATTTGGCCTATTTGGCTAAATTAGCATGGTTCTTTATTCAAAATGGTAATCATTTATGGGTTTAGGTCCTTAGAGCTAAATATCTAACTGTTAACATCCAAGGACAACTAATGATTCAAAAGGATAGTTCCCATAATTAGAAGGCTTTAAAATCCACTAAAGAGATAATCCAATATGAAATTTAATGGATTATAGGTAATGGAGAAAAAAAAATTAAATTTTAGATTGATAAATGGCTTGATATAGGGATTTTGTGATGCTTTATTGTTGGTCCTCTTTTTAAATTCTCTAAAAATCAAAGTGTCAAAGATTTCATTAGTAATGGGTTTTGGGATTTTCACAATCTTCCTATAGAGTTACCATTTAACTTGAAATTTAGGATTTTAGGAGCTTTTTTTTGCTTATGTAATAAAAATGATTAGTTAGTTTGGGTTTATCTAAGTCTAGTATTTATACTGTTAAGAGTATTTGTTTGTTTGAAAAAAGATCCTATATTCAACATGCTAGCCAAAATTTTTCTTAGAGTTGGAAAGTGGCTACCTATCCAAAGATCCAATTTTTAATTTGGTTACTTGTTAGGACTAGACTTCTTACTCGGATGTTTTTAACCACTAGATGTATGAACATTTCACCTACTTATGTTTTATGTAATAGAGGATTGATAATATAGTTCATATCTTTAGATAATGTCCTTTTGCTATGTCTTTCTGGAAGTCCTTATCGGTGCCTCCTTCTTGGCATGATTCCTTCCATCTTGATTTCTCAATATGGCTTTACAATAATTTAACTACCAAAAATTTAAGTTGCAATACCTCTGTTCCTTGGCAAACTATTTTTCTTTTGCATTTTGGAATATTTGGATTTTCCAAAATAAAAAATTCTGTAATTGTAATATGGGTAGTGATGATATAAAAGCTATTACTCTAAGTAAAGCTTTTGAATATTGGGCTATCATGGCAGTTCCAAAAGATCCACTTACTAAATAAGTGGTAAATGTTGGGTGGGAAACCCCACTAATGGGATTTTATAAAATATATATAGATGGAGTATATAAAGGTAATCCGAGCCTAGTTGGTTATGCTATTGTTTTAAGTGATTGGAATGGAAAATGGATTGTTGGTTGTTCAAGAGACCTTGGGATGTGCTCAAACTTTATTGTTGAAATAACTGGATTGTTGGTTGTTCAAGAGGTCTTGGATGTGCTCAATGTGCTCAAACTTTGTTGTTGAAGTAACTGGATTAAGAGATAGATTATTTCTTATAAGCAGCAAAAGTCTACTAGATGCTCTTTCTGTTATTTTTACTATTGATAATGACAATTTTAATGTTTTTTGTGTCACTAGCAACCTAATTGAGGAATGCAAGGAATTGCTTCAATAGTTGGGCAACCCAGTGCTAAAGCATATCTATAGGGAAGTAAATTTGGTTGCAGACTTTATTGCAAGAAAACGCTATAAATACTAATAATAGGCTGAATATTTTGTTGTCTCCACTTAAGGGAGTGGATGTGTTACTAGATCATGATATTAGGGGTATATATATTCCTAGTCTTGTGTAATCTTTTTGAGTTTTAATATATTTCTATTTTTTTATCAAAAATAAATAAATCAATATTTATTGATCAATGTAAATTATCAATTTTGTACTTGGAAATTTGTTGGATTTGGATTCATTTGATATGTCTGAATTTTGATATACATATTTTATTAACTCACAAAATTCTTATATAAGTTTGCAAAGGAAGAGATAACTTCCTCGGATGCATCAAATTAAAGTTAAGCCTCCAGAAGAATTGAACTGCCAGTTATAGATTATCAAGGTCCTTGGTTGACTGTCAGTACCAATTCATCCTTCTCATCACACAAGAGCCAGAGCATGTCTTCTACATGCTCATGTAAGCTACTTATTTATTTGTATATATATTTTTTCATATCAACTCACTGCTTCTTATTTATGTCCATTCATAACTCAATTAATTCAATGTTTACTATTCAACTTTATGCTGATATATCATGCTAGCGTGTACGTTATGTTACGTTAGAATTGGTTCAACGTTGTCCATATCGTTGAAGCCCTTGTAATTGAATAAAGTTAAAAAGTGAGAGCACTTGCCACCTTTCAAGCCGGGGTGGGGAAGAACAAAGAATTTCTGTGTGCTCAAACTAGAAAGGCACCATTTCTGTGTTATTTGTTTTTATACAACGAATTTCTCTTTTCAATTCATTTTAAAACTCAGTAAAGTTAAATAGAATTGAAACATATTATTTCCTTAATTATTATTCAACTTATACTTTTTATCCCATAAACTCTAGGCAACTTATCTCTAAGTTCATGACTAATATGAACGTCCAACTCCACCTATTTTTATAGGTACTTTCTATTAAAGAGTCCAAATTTATTTACATGATCATATTAATATACATACTGAAATTGAAATTCAAAATTGAACGTTGAATACAAATTAAGAATTGTAATAAATTTATAAAATTTAATTCAATAAATATTCTATACTCAATTTTAATTCTCATTTTAAATTCTCATAACTTATATATATATATATATATATATATATATATATATATATATATATAATATATATATATATATTTTTTTTTAACTAGAGATTTTGCACACAGTAGTCAAGGATAAGACGTCAGTGAGAGTTAGAAAAATAGAAATACTACAAATTAGACAGATAGATTAGACATGAAACCCTGAAGGAGATCGGAAGTAGCAGCTAGCAAAATGGACGGGTACAAATATACATATGATTCTGCGAAATGAAATCTTAAAAAGAGAAAGAGGGTTATATACCAGGAGAAGGGTGCGGTTTAATGAAAAACAAAAACAAGAGGGAAGACCTTAACGAAATCTATATATAATACTTGCTCACAAACAAAAATACTACATATCTGACTGAGTGCAAAATTATTCTTCAACAAGTTTGTCCATGACGCTCACACGGTTTATTGGAATGGACACAAGTTCACGAGCAACATCCTTGAATTCAAGCACTCCTCCTTCTTTGCATTTTGATAGCATCCGAATCGCTTCTTCTTTTGTCATCTTTACCTTCACTCTAATTCCGCTAGTAACTTTTTCACCATCCTTTTCACCCAGAATCGTTGGTGCTGATTCTGCAAATCGTACACTTTTCTTCACTATCTTGCTGGGTGGTTGCTTTTTGTTTAACTCGTCTCTGTATACAACTTTTGTGGACTTGGCTTGTTTCTCTACTTGTGTTATCTTTCTCCTGTGTACAAAACCAAACATGGTGCTCATCTTTTTCAAAAAGAGAGTAATAAAGGGCACGAATGAGCGAATTAATTTATTTATAGTAGTTCCGAGTAAGCATGAATCCAATGTTGGAACTTTTTGCTGCCCAATGGGTGACCTAGTGATTGACTGTCAGTGTCGGAGCACATGCAAATGGTCCCCCAACTCGACCATTAATTCATTTCTTTAGGAATAAGCAGGCACTTATGTAAAAGACCAAGACCAAATGCCCAGTGCTGAAAAGGTCAAATGTCATTGGTAAGTTTGGCCAGTTCAAAAGAGTGACAATTAATACTAACTTTTATCAATTAGAGCCACACACTGAAGCGTTATCTAATCCTCTAACGCTGCAAAGAAAGAGTGTGGTGTGATGCTTCGAACTCTTTCTCCAATGTCGCTGTACATTTGCTTGACTTGTAGTTTTCGTGCAAAACTCGTTAATCTGATGCGATGTTATCGGTGGTGATTAGAGTCAGCTGTTAAAACACGAGCATTGCCCTTAACAATTCTATTTTTATGACCACAACAATATCATCTATTCATCTATCTATAATAAATAATAATAGAATAAGAAGAAATACATAATTATATTTATTTAAAAGTGACATAGTAATTGCTGCTCATCTAAAAAACTCTATGAAGCTAACTTGGGCGGAAATAAATTAATAAAATCTACGAACATTGATGTGTAAATAAATAAGGGGAAATTGTATGCATATTCCACAAATATGTAAGCATAGAGGGGTTATTGTTGATTCGTCTTTGTTAAACCGAGTCTTTGAAAATGACACAAGTACGCGGTTTAGATTGGATTTGGATAAGGCTAGACTGGGTCAAGTTTCAGTAAGCACCATTAGTTTTTGTCGGGACTCAAGAGCTTCTTTAGAGGGCAACCCCCTGTCTTTTCATAAATTATGTTTTTAGGCTAGACTGGGTCAAGTTCAAACAAGACACATCAAAGGGGAAAAAAGGGTGGATAATTAAAAAAAAAAATTAAACCGGTATTATTTATTATAATTTATTATAGCGAGGTATCCTAAACCCATTATCTTTTATTTAAGTGCATCCAAATATGAAAATTTATCACGATACTTAAAAGATAAAATAACACACTTACAATGCATCTCAGGAAAGCCAAAAGTACTAAACAGAAACCTCTTTTGTCACATATTAAAATTAGAGAATTTTTAATTTTATACATATAAAAAATAAAAGAATAAAAATTTATAAGAATTAAAATTGAAAAATTTTTAACTTTATAAAAATTAAATTAATATAAAATTTTAATTATAAATAAAATTAATAAAAATTTATTTTTTTAGGGATTAAAATAAATTTTTAATTAAGATAAAAATAAAAATAAATAAGAACTTAGAAGCATAGAATCTTACATAAAATTGTAGAATAGTATCTTTTTTCATTTTTTTAAAATAATAATTATGAATAAATTACTGTCTGAAGACTAAATAGTACTATGCTTTTTTTTTTACAGTTTGATTATTAATAAAATTTAATTTATCCATCTATTTTGAGTTTTGAGTTGATATTATTATTTGAATAGTAATATGTTACTATCTGGAGACTAAACAATAATATATTATTATTTGATAATTTTAATTGTTAATTAGACTTGATTTATCCATTTATTTTAGATTTTTAATTGATGTTACTATTTGAAAATATAACAGTAATATTATCTTCTTTGACAATTTGATTATTAATAAGATTTAACTTATCTATTTATTTTGAATTATTACTTTGAAACTAAATAGTAACATGTTACTGTCTGAAGACTAAATAATAATATGCTATTATTTAACAATTTGGTTATTAATTAGACTTAATTTATTTATTTATTTTAGGTATTTGATTGATGTTACTATTTTATCTCAAAATAGTAACATCTTTTTTGCGTTTGATTGTTAATAGGATTTTATTTATCCATTTATTTTAAATTTTTTATTAGTATTATTATTTAGTCAGTGTTACTATTTATTTAATGAAATAGTAACATCTTCTCCTTTGATATTTGGTTATTAATGAAACTTAACTTATTTATTTATTTTAACTTTTTAGTTTGTGTCACTATTTTGAAATTAAATAGTAACATGTTGTTATTTAATAATTTAATTATTAATTAGACTTGATTTATCCATTTATTTTATATTTTTGATTGATATTATTATTTAGAGACGAAATAGTAACATCATTTTTTTAACAATTTAATTATTAATGAGACTTGATTCATCTATTTATTTTGAATTTTTAGTTGGTATTATTACTTTGAAACCAAACAATATTGTCTGGAAATTAAATAATAACATACTATTATTTAACAATTTAGTTATTAATTAGATTGATTTATCCATTTATTTAAAAATTTTTATTGATATTATTATTTTAAGATGAAATGGTAATATCATTTTCTTTGACAGTTTAATTATTAATGAGACTTGACTTATCCATTTATTTTGAGTTTTTAATTAGTATTACTATTTTGAAACTAAATAGTAATATATTATTGTCTGGAGATTAAATAGTAATATATTGTTATTTAATAATTTAGTTATTAGATTTTAATTTATCTGTTTATTTTATATTTTTTATCAATATTATTATTTGGAGATAAAATAATAATATCCTTTTCTTCAACAATTTAGTTATTAATGAAACATAACTTATTCATTTATTTTAAGTTTTTAGTCAGTGTTACTACTTTAAAACTCTAAATCCTAAATCAAACAATAACATATTACTATTTGGAGACTAAACAGTAAGATATTATTATTTAATAATTTGATTGTTGATTAGATTTAATTTATTCATTTATTTTAGGTTTTTTATCAATATTACTATTTTGAAACAAAATAACAATATTCTCTTCTTTGAACAATTTGATTATTGTTTTTTTTTATCAATAAGACTTGATTTATCCATTTATTTTAAGTTTTTTGTTAGTGTTACTATTTTGAAATCAAATAGTAAGATATTACTATTTAAAAATAAAATAGTAACATGTTATTATTTGATAATTTGATTATTAATTAGACTTGATTTATTCATTATTTAATTTTTTTATCGATATTACTGTTTGGAAATGAAATAGTAACATCTTCTTTGGCATTTAGTTATTAATGGGACTTGACTTATCCATTTATTTTAAATTTTTTGTTGGTATTATTATTTTGAAATCAAATAGTAATATATTAACTGTTTGAAGACTAAACAGTAACATGCTATTATTTAGTAATTCAATTGTTAATTAAACTTAATTAATTCATTTATTTTAGATTTTTGTTCGATATTACTATTTTGACATTATTATTTAGAGATGAAACATTAACATCCTCTTCTTTGATAATTTAGTTATTAATGAGATTTAACTTATCTATTTATTTTAAATTTTTTATTAATGTTACTATTTTAAAATTAAACAGTAACAGTCTCAAACAATAACATGTTACTGTTACTGTTTAAGAACCAAGAGTAACATATTATTATATGATAATTTGATTATTAATTAAACTTAATTTATCAATTTTTTGAGATTTTTAGTCGATATTATTAATGAGACTTGACTTATTCATTTATTTTAAATTTTTTATTAGTGTTATTATTTTGAAATCAAATAGTAATATGTTACTGTTTGAAGACCAAACAGTAACATGCTATTATTTGGTAATTCAGTTATTAATTAAATTAATTTATTCATTTATTTTAGATTTTTGTTCGATGGTACTGTTTCGATATTATTGTTTAGAAATGAAATAGTAATATCCTCTTCTTTGATAATTTAGTTATTAATGAGATTTAACTTATTCATTTATTTTAAATTTTTTGTTAATATTACTATTTTAAAATTAAACAATAACATGTTATTGTTACTGTCTAAGAACTAAAGAGTAACATATTATTATGTGGCAATTTGATTATTAATTAAACTTAATTTATTAATTTTTTAAAATTTTTAGTCGATATTACTATTTAGAGATAAATAGTAACATGTTACTGTTTAGAAATTAAATAGTAATATGCTATTATTTATCTATTTAATTGTTAATTAGATTTAATTTATTCATTTATTTTAAATTTTTTTATCAATGTTATTATTTAAAAATGAAATAGTAATATATTTTTTTTAAAGATCAAACAGTAACATATTATTATTTGATAATTAATTATTAATGAAACTTAATTTATCTATTTATTTGATATTTTAATCGATATTACTGTTTGGACAGTAACATATTATTATTTATTATTGTTACTGTCTAAGAACCAAGAGTAACATATTATTATGTGATAATTTAATTGTTAATTAAGCTTAATTTATTAATTTTTTAAAATTTTAGTCGATATTACTATTTAGAGATAAAATATTTAACATGTTACTGTTTAGAAATTAAATGGTAATATGCTATTATTTATCTATTTAATTGTTAATTAGATTTAATTTATTCATTTATTTTGAATTTTTTTATCAATGTTATTATTTGAAAATGAAATAGTAATATATTTTTTTTTGAAGATCAAACAGTAATATATTATTATTTGATAATTAATTATTAATGAAACTTAATTTATCTATTTATTTGAGATTTTAGTCGATATTACTGTTTGGACAGTAACATATTACTATCTAGAGACAAAATGATAACATACTATTATTTGATAATTTAGTTGTTATTAATATTTGATTTATTTATTTATTTTATATTTTTAATTAATATTATTATTTAGTTTTTAAATAATAACATACTATTATTTAGCAATTTAATTATTAATAAGACTTGATTAGTTTATTTACTTAAATTTTTTTATTAATGTTATTATTTAAAAATAAAATAGTAACATGCTCTTCTTTAGTAATTTGATTCTTGATGAGATTTGATTTATCTATTTATTTTAAATTTTTAGTCGATGTTACTATTTGCATATCAACATGTTACTGTTTGATCTATAAATAATAACATATTATTCTTTAGTAGTTTTATTATTAAAAAATTGTTATGGTACTACTAAATACTAAAAGAATTAGGGAGTAAAAGTTCAATGTGGATTCAAATGAATATGAATTAGGAAAAATGAAATCAAAGTTGGCAAAACGACCATAAAATTAAAAATTCATTGAAAAATACCTTTTTCACTAATTAGAGTGGGTAAAATGCTATTGGCTTATTGCAAGTACGTAAATCTTGAAAGTTACATGAAATCAACATAAAATTTGCCTCAATCGAATAATCGAGCGCAAAGTTATGGTCATTCAAAGTTTTGAATTTAATTTACATATTTTTTATCAGATGGATCCCACTAAAATTAAATTTTCTTATTTTCTATCAAAAGATTATTAAAAGACAAATGAACACTAATGGTCATTTGTGAAAATTGATTAACTAATTATAGAGTTATGCCTTTTTAAAATTCTTAATTTACAACTGTATTCTCATAGTTAAAAAAAATGGTATTTTGAAATATAATAGTAATAATCCATAAAATCAACACTTATTTAAAATAAATATTAGTGCTAATACTTTTTTAAAAAGAAGTTCAGGAAGTGATATTACAGTATAATTTACCGATTAAAAACATTTAAAAATTCTCTTAAAAACTTCTAAACACTAGAAGTACAAAAATAATAATATATATTATAATTTGTTATAAATTTTAAAGAATTAATAGTAAATAATTGTTCCCTCCCCTCTCCTAATTATAACTTTTGACGCTATTAAATAAGTAGTTTAAATTATATTATTTAATCATTGAATACGGAGCAGAATTGGGATATAGGCATCAACATTCTCTTCTTCGGCAGTTTGATTGTTAATGAGACTTAACTTATTTATTTATTTTGACTTTTTAGTTGGTGTCACTGTTTTGAAATCAAATAATAACATGTTGTTATTTGATAATTTAGTTGTTAATTAGACTTGATTTATCCATTTATTTTAAATTTTTTGTTGATATTATTATTTGGAGATGAAATAGTAACATCATTTTCTTTGATAGTTTAATTATTAATAAAATTTGATTTATCTATTTATCTATTTACTTTGAAACTAAACAGTACTATTTGGTAGACATGTAAAATGGGATCCGTGACTACGAGCAATGTGGGCAACTCATAGTCGCAGGCTAATGCGGGCAGCTTAGCATGAAGCCCGCATGAGCAAAAGCTTGCACAGTCGCGAGTTTGACCACAGGCAAAAAAATATTTTTTTAGTTATTCTTTTTACATTTAAGTATAATATATATTAAAAAAATTTAATTTAACTACTTCCTAATAAATTCAATTTAATTTCTATACTCTAATTTAATTTTTTTCTTAAATAATTTTAATAAAATTTAAAATATTAAAATATAATTTATAAATTATAAAATAATTAAAAATATTAAAATATATGGGTTACTTATAGGCAAGCTCGCACCCACACAGCATGCGGTGTGGTACGGGCACCTTAGTGTGAAACCTATATTTTATACAAGCTTATGTAAGCAAGCCCACGTAACCTGTGTGAGCTAAGCCCGCCCTGTCTATTTTACATATCTACTATCTTAAAAAAAATAATAATATACTGTTATTTAGTAATTTAGTTATTAATTAGACTTAATTTATTCATTCATTTTAAGTTTTTAGTTA